>PNEQ01006404.1:0-12119 GCA_003012365.1 Medauroidea extradentata
GAAGCTTGCAACACCTGAAGTTACTCACTTCACCAAGGAAAATTTAATAATAAGCTAAAATTGCCAAAACTCAAAAATTGGTCAAAATACAAGAAAAAGTTATATCAACAAAAATAATTAAAATTTTACTGTGGTCAATTTGAAACCAAACAAGCCAGGAAAATAATCAAATGACTCTACTTTAAAATTCCTTGACTATTTTATGTTTAAATTTTGAAAAGAAGAATTTAAATTAACATGTCCCCAATTACTAGGTTATTGAATTCTGTTGCATCACACCGGACACCTGACAAACTCACCCTGAAAATGGCATATAGCCTGTTAAGAAAGATTTACATTATATAAATTTAAATAAGAAAATAAAAACACTTTATAAAGATTTAACCAAGATAGGGAAGTGGCTGAACACTTCACATTATGAGTACCTGAGTAATATATTTTGTAGTGATTAAATGGTTCGTTATTTTGTATAATTATGTATAAGATATGTTTACAGATTTTTGTATTCCTTGGTATAATATTTCTCGAGTGTTTTGCATGCATCCTTTTGTACCTTGTCTCGTTTTCCTTACTTCTTTGCTTCTGTAGTTTTCTGTTGTCAATGCATTTCCATGCTTGCTGCAGCTCTTTTCTTCTGTTGCATTCGTATTTCCGCTTCATGCTTCACCACATTCCGAGCCACTTCAAGACGTTGCGACGCCTGCGAAGAAATCCTGTGATGTCCAGAGTTGCTGAGAGGTTGGAGGCTACGAGTTCTGGCAGTGCCTTCGCCCGCCCGAGATAACGTTCCAGAGATATTGTGCGACTTGAAGCCCCTGTACCTTTTCCCCCGGTTGCTGCAACCCCTTGCTCTTGGCTGTGCAGCTGGGTTGCCATCTTCTTCTGGATCTACGAGGATGCTGTACCTGTCGCAGCCTCACCCTCTTCTTTTTGCTGTAGAGATGCTTGAACTCTGTGCTTTCCATGCTTTGTGTTTCTAGCAACTATCACTTCAAAACCTGGTTCTTCGCTATAAACTATTACTTTAAGACTTGTTTATTCGCTATAAAATATTTCTTCAAGATCTGTTTCTTCGCTATGAATTACGAACTATGGCTTCAAGATCTTAAAGACTGTCTTCTACTTCTTCTTCTGCTTATCTTCATCTTTCAAGAGTGCTTATTTAACTATGTTTATTGTGAAAAAACTGTTTCTTTGAAGTAGCATGCTTGTTTAGACATTTTCATTCGACAAGAGAGAGACTTACGGGGAGAAGATTGACCATCAGGTGCTCAGTGCGGCGACTGCGGCGGAATTTATTGGAACTGTTAACGACACTAAAAGATTTTACATAACTCGGTTCGCGACCTCTTTGTTTCTCTAGTTGACTTCTGTTCTCTCATGTCCCCCCTCTCCTTTTCCCTGTGCCTGCGCAGTTTGTTAAGCCCTTACTAGGTTTAGATTGTGTGCTTGTGATGGTTTGTAACTTTACTTCTTCTTTGTCTAAAGTTCAACTAAAATATAAGTCTTCTGTCCAGTAATGTAGTTTGTAGGTTGGGAACTCATTCCCCATGATGTGCAAGGATGCTGCCGTCATGTGTGCTATGGCGGCCCGAGCCACCAAACTTATTGTTTGGTGGCCCGCGCGCCACCAGTTGCCGACCGTTGCGGTATGCGTGCACCAGAAGTTGGTAAACCTGCGCTCGAGTTCAGCTGTTTTGGGATTGCTGGTGGCGAGTCCGGCAAGTGTTGACCTCTTGGCAATGCGTGCTTGCTGGGCGAACTATGAGTAGGTGGAGTCTTTCAGCGATGTTCGACGAGAGAGGTTCTGGCGCGAATAGCCTGCTAGGTTGTCCTGGTGCCCGGTGTATATTCAACAGCGTATGCAGTCCGGTACAGGACAGTTAAAATGCCTTTTTTTCTGCGTGAATGCTTTTTCAATACAATGGTCGTGAATGTGTGGCTAAGGTGTTGCAATTGCAACGCAGTTTACTAGCGATTTGGTGCTCGTGGAGAACGTTAATTTACCGGCTTCTAGTTTCACCCGGTTTCTAGTGTACGATAGTGAGTACGAAGCTGATGTTGCCAGTGTGTGAATCGGTTTCTGATGAAAATGGCAAATGCTGTTGCCATGCTATTGTGCTGGCAAATGGAGTCGTCAAGTGCCGTGGGGCAGTGTGAAACGCGTCAAGTCTACTAATATTTGCGACCAGGTTGATCATTATCCTTTGCCTATATTGTGGCGAATCAAGGTATGTACTTTTTTTAAATTCTTATTTCGTCCGTTGCATGGGTTGTAACGAAACGTTGAACTTAACAGCTGAACTTGAGTGCCGGCAGTCCCAACACTGGCTGTTATAATAATTATTGTATAACATAATTGGAATGATGAACAACACCTTTAGTATGGCCCCCACTAGTGTATTCTTATGCAGGAAATGGTATAGGCCTGGACTGAGCATTTGATTTTACACTTTATGGATGTAAATTGCTTTTGTCACTGATATGAATCTGTACCTTTTTTTTTAATGCAATTATTCAATTGTAACTATTTATTATATACAGTATTTGTATATTTATATTATATTTAAGAATTTGCTGTTTAACAAACCTTCAATAGATGTTCTATAGACATCACATAAGTGCTAATATATGTATTAGTGTACTGTTTTTGTATGATGATTTTGAACACAATATATTTAGAGATGTTGAGCAGAGTGGTTTTTTTTTATATGAAGTGCCCCTATTAACTCTAATTTTGGAAGCCATTATAATTTGGCATCTTTTCTTGCTCTACACCTTATTGCAAATTTGCCCCTATACCGACATTATCAATTGTGGCTTGCTCGTGCTGCTCTACAGCAAAATTAAGCTACAGTGCTTAGTGTAATTTCTTAATTCTAGTAATTTTTTTTTTTAACTAACCTTTTCAGATACTGTCTAACACAAATTCCTTTTGGGTGTAAATCATGTTAAGGTTAGAGTTGCTAGTTAAATTGTTTGATGTTTTCATTTTGAAATGTGTTTCTTGATATCAGGCACCATGATGACCTTAGGTCTTAAAGCTTATTCTTGCTCAGCATTTCTTTCAGCTAGCTGTTTGCAAGCTTCGAAATGTTCCTGATTAGTGACTAGAGATTGTCAGATTTGAGCTCAGGGACATGACCTAGTTAATAACTATTCATAAGTTAGCTTCATTTAGATTGTCCCATTCAAATTCCCGGTGGAAAATGTATGTCACTGTCATGCTCTACACATAATTTTAAAGATATTTGCATTGGGCACATTTGTCCTGATGGAGACTACTTTGTCATCAAGACTAGATTTATTTGCTTGGAGATACTCCATTGCGAAATAAAAGACTGTCAAAAGAAAACTAAAAATAAAAATAAGACAAGAAAACATAAATAAGCAGAGTATGCATTAGTCATCAGGATACATACACAACATGAAATTCAAAAATTGGAAACTGGTCAGATAAAACAAGGAACAAACAGAAAATAAAAAAAAAACCTAAGTTGACATGTGACACAATGACGAGACGAAACAAAAACACAAACAGAAATATAGCAAATGACACAACGATGAGACTAAACAAAACACAAAGATGTCGGACACAAACAGAAAAAACAAAAAACAACACAAACGATGAGACAAAATAAAACACAGTAGTTTTCCAAACAGTCAGTATTAACGACGTTTCGGGAACTGGAATCTGTTCCCGTCATCGGGTAGACACACAGGGTTCGGGAACATGAGTGTGACTCTCATCGTTGTGTCGCATGTCAACTTAGGTTTTTTTGTTTGTTCCTTGTTTTATCTGACCAGATTCCAGTTTTGGAATTTCATGTTGTGTATGTATCCTGATAATTAAAGCATACTCTGCTTATTTACGTTTTCTTGTCTTATTTTTATTTTTAGTTTCCTTTTGACAGTCTTTTATTTCGCAATGGACTACGTCCAAGCAAATAAATCCAGTCATGCACGCCCACTGCACAGTTCTTTCAAAGAACACTTTGTCATCAAGGTTTTTATGTGAGCTCACTACATTTCTATTTACTGTATTCATTGTAAACGTATTGCAACTGTTCTTGTGTGTAGGAATACTTTTATGAATTGTTAATGTGAACTCACGTAATTGCATGGTTCACTCAAAACACTATAATTCTAGCATATGTTCATTTATTAATTATTCGAGATATGATTTTCACATAATATGCTTTTGAAAATTTTTTATTTGCAAAAAACAAATACAGCAAATCTTTATAATGTTCCTGCTTTTTTGGTAAATCATTGTTAATATGACCAGACTTGTTGGATATATATAATCGATCTTGTTAATAATTTTCTTAAAATTATATTTTGTTGAGCCTGTTTCAAGATCACTGGAATAAAACACACTTTACAGCTATCAGATAATTATTATTATTTTCCATGATCTACACTTCTGGACGATACACATAAACTAGGACAGTATCAGCTAGTGGTCAATGGCTCACAAGGTTGCCAACTCTCTAGACTTCATTTATTTACATTTACAGTAGTACCAACTACTGCAACAGAGCCTGCCTTTTGCAACCGCAAAGAGAGGTTCCAATGTCTGCACGTTTGAGTAACTCATTAGGAAATAAACATTTTTGCTGATAATACAAAATGGTGACAGTGCTAAAATAAATAAGTCGTAATGTTTTGTATATGTTGTATCATGAAGATTTTATCCACCATTTTAATATGTTTTTTGTATAGTTGGCACGTGAGTTACCGGCAGTTGAGCTATTACATTGTACGTGTCTCACCAACCCAAAAAGTAGGGGCTGCAGTAACACAGTGAGTACCCCAGTTATTCAAAGCCACATAAATAACATAAATTTTTGTATTTGTAAAAATGGTAACAACAAAATTTTAATGTGTAATGTCTTTTAAACAAATTCAGGCCATAAGGAAACTAAATTTTAATAAATTTGTACTTGAATATAGTATAGCAAAAGTCTTAAAAGCGTAACTACCTGCTCATTCCCCCATTATTGCAAACAGTTTTTGTTTACACTAATCTTCAATAGCTAAAAAATTTTTTTCATTTACACTATGTAAATGTGCTGGACCGTGATTTTTTTTTAGTAATAACGTGTCACCCAAAATAAGACCTAGTGTAAAATGAACCTGTGTCCAAAATTTTAATGAATGGTTTCTTTTATTATGTTTATGATTTTAAGGTGTGTGTTGCATATTGTATTAGCATTTAAGAGATTGGGAAGAAATTGTCAAGATCAAAATCCAGGTAAGCACAAAGAATTAGGTTTCCCTTCTGTTACTGATGCCTGTGACATTGTCCAAAATCAGAGGGATGTTGTAATGTTAAGATTATTCATTTATTTGAATAATGTCAACTAAAGTAACATTTGTGTTTATTTTCCAAATCATTTTTAAGTATTGTTTGAATTTAAAATCTCAGTTATAGGTAATCTCATGGCGCTCTAGGGTTTGTTAACATGTTTTGCAAGATGATGTGGTTCTATAACCATCTAAAAGGTTTCAGGAACATTGGAAAAAATTTTAAGAAATAACCTCCACTCTCATAGTTCGGAAGTTAATTTAATAGTTTCATTTTTTTGGAAAGGCAGATGCCAAGTCACACAATGTCCTGATTAGATAGTATTCTATGGTGTGACCCTGCCAGTCAATGTGAGAAGTTTAATGTACTTCGTGGTCCTGGCAGTTTTAAGCTTGGCTTTTGTCGCAGCACTGCATCATTAAAATTTAAGCATGCCAATGTAGCGTGCACCAGGCACACCCATAGTCGGAACTCTTTAAACTCTTTTGAGCTACTAAATACAAAATATCTTTCTGCTGGAGCAGGTGCATATAAGAACTTTGGAGGCAATATGGTATCCACCTTCGTAAATATTTAGCAGTGAGAAATTGTTCAACTGTTTTCCAGAACTTAATAACACCACCTCGGGTCATAATAATTGTGTAACAATGTTGCCAGAGTGCAATTTGGTCGTAAACTTGATTGAAGTAAATAAATAGACGGAGTTTAAATTTCACTTCACCTTTCATTTGCACTGAAGTGTTTCCGCCCATTACCCAATGCATATGCTAGGACATGTGAAATTGTAGTTAGTGTTGCCTGCTTCTACAGCAGACATGGAGCAAAGGTAATGAATGCTATAGTATTTGGGGACTGGAACTAGAAGAGATGCTATGATTAAAGAACCAGATTCGGGGAAAAGGGGTAGGAGTGCCAAAAAATACTTGATTTTTATCTTAAGTCGGCCCTGCTTGGGATAGGTGATTCACAATAAAGTGAGAATTTATTTATTTGAAATTTACACATTGACTTTCGAGTAAGGTACAATCTAAACACTTTGATTGTTACTACAGTTTCTTATTTACTGTATATTAAAACATTGGAAGAAAACTATTAATTATCTGACAGCAAAGTAACTAGGGTTTCAAAAGAGCTCACACTATCCAGAATCACGTATAGTTTGTGCTGTGCTAGGACACCTATACCATACTTGTGTGTATTAAAATAATTTTGTTGTCACAACCAGCCTTACCCAAGTACAAGAAAGTACACAATGACTATTCTTGGTCAATTAACATGATTTGATTTTGAACTGAAGAAGTGAATAAGTCAGCCGTAACAATGGATGTCAGAAGTGAAATGTGTAAAACGCTGTACATACATTCTGTTAATATGCTTTATTTACACTATTTTCACAACCAAATTTCAAATGGGAAAGTGCACTTTTATTACCCACAATACTGTGTCAATAAATTAGTGTTTTTTTGCAATATTTTAATTTAAAGAAACAATTGGTATTTATGTTTCTGTGAAATGTGTTTACTCTTTTCATACTTACTCAATGCTCAGCATTAAGGGCGCAGTTCATCTCAGTTTTCAAAGTCTTTTTTTATTTTTATTTTTGTACCAGATATTTTTTTTTATTTTAGACATAAATTGTGAAAAAAATCTTCCTCTTAGAAAATGTATGTGTCTCTCATAGCTTTCACGTAGTGAATCGTAAACATCAAAATTTTCACTTTACGGTTTTATGTACGCCACTAAAACCAACTGTAATACCAAACCGAAAAAATTCACAGTGTATAACAATGTTGTCGGCTATGAAATGACATGTATATAAAATAAAAAATTAAATATTTTTGTATTTAATAAAAAAATCTGAATTTTGAAATGAAAATTTAAAAATTTTTAATATTGTTAAAAAATAAAAAAACTTATTTCTTTTTATTTTATACAGTTCAAATCATAGCCTACGACATTGTTATACAGTGTGTATTTTTTCGGTTTGCTACGTCGGTTGGTTTTAGTGGCGTACATAAAACCGTAAAGCGTAAAATTTGACGTTTACGACTCATTACGCAAAACCTATGAGAGATACAACAATTTTCTAAGAGGAAGATTTTGTCACAATTTATGTCTGAAATAAGAAAAAAAATCTGGTATAACTATAAAAATAAAAGGAGGAGTGGAAAACTGAGGTGGACCGCACCCTTAATATATAATGTTTACATAAATGTAACTTTAATTTTTTTTACAGCTTGCAGTGATGCTATAATGTTGAAATAATTTGTATTACAAACAAAATTAGTACACACACACACAAACGTTCCTACCTGACAAACACACCTATGGCTCATAAATTAAAGACAGTGATAAAGGAAAATGAAGTAAAAGTGAAGAAGCAAAAGTCAAGTGAGGTACAGCTTTCTATTATTTCTTCCCTTTGGATTGATGATCGCTAATAATATTTTTGTGTTCGACAATATACATATATGCACAAAGATTCTGCAGTAAAAAAATTGTAAGTTAAATAAAAACAATGCAGTAAATATTAACACCTTACCTCCTATCTGCTTCAAGATACAACTTCTCAGCATCAGAAAATCTCTTGAAATAAGCAGCAACTTCAGCATTTTTAAGAACATCACTTTGAATGCTATGTAAGCGTTTAACAAATTGAATTCCTGCATAGTCGTTACAGCGAACGTATGCTGCTTCTGCTGTTTGCAAATCAAGGTTTTGCACAGCAGCTTCTGCCAATAAACGCCTGCACAGGAATTGACATACATATTTAAACGCTATGAAAGACACAGAGACAGAGGAGAAAGAATAATCTAGTACTGTTTGTTAAATTTTATGAAGAATAATGTGAGTAATAACCACAATTATGCAAAAGCAACCACAACATTTTACTTCTTATCTGCTGTCTGAACAAGACATCACCTTTATATTTTATTAAAACCTCTCACATCTGGTCCATTAAAACAAAATATTTAGATAGTCTGCAACGAAGGTTCTGGAAATGAACTAGTTATTTAATCTATATGAAGAGACTATAATCTGAAGCCTAGTAATACTTAACTATGATAGTGACTTAAAATGCTACAAAAAAGTTAGCTAAAGAGCCAAGTTAATGACCATCACCTATAAGCATTAAAATACTTATTCTTACTAGTTATTGCCTGCAACTTTGTTCACATGGTTTTTAATTTAATGCACATTTTGAGTCATGTATACATTCAATCTACTCCAAATTAATATTAGGTAGTTCATAAAAATATGTGTTCCTATTGTCAATATTTTTTAAAAACTAAATAAAAAAAAAAAAGACAAAGAAAATTTTAAAAATATTTTTAAAACTTTTAAACTTTTTAATGAATAAAAGTTTTTGCCACTAGGGGGAATAGAAATGGGGCTGTGAACCCTACATAAAGCCAAAACTAATGTGACAATGCATGTGAAAATAAAAATGGGGGACACATCACTGTTAATCTACCAGGCCAGGATGAGAGATACTAATACAAGGTGTGGAATGTTCAGCTGACGTACACTCCTGCTTCCACAAACACAAATATAGGACACTGGAATAACTGATACAACCTGGCTAAACACTTTTGGACAGCCACCCATTGCCCGTATCCCCAGGGTTGTAGAAATACCAACTGCTACACAATCAAAATAGGTACAATTTAAAGGACACTTAAGAAACGTAATGATTTATTAAAATACGTAAGTACACCCCAACCAACTGGCCATGTTTCATCAGTCTAATATAAGAGTACAAAAACAGTTCCAGAAACTGTTCAGTTTTACGTTGGCTTATAGGCAGCAAGTGGTTCGTTGAGTTAACACAATTCTGAATTACAAACAGCACTGCTCAGTCCAATATACAACATTTAAGACCTGCCTGGTGACCTATATATCTTCTCTCTTGGCCAGAGTAACATGACTGCCGAGACAATGGCCGACTACAGTTACCAGCCTGGTTACAAAGCCAGAATGCTATTATTCAAAATAAATTAAGAATTAATACTCTTAAAAATGGTAGATGAAATGAACCCTCCTAAAAATCCAATTAAGACAACTCTAATACAAATCAAAATGTCAACGAAGCCTTGAACCTAATTATAATTTAACTATAAGAATACTTTTATGCTAAAGTATGACCACAGCTCAAAACTAGGTTACAGGCAATTACATCATGACAACATATATAACTGACATTCCAGAAGCTGGTTTACAGATATTAAATATTTTCATGAAGTCTTTTTTGTAGGGGATGACACGTACAGGAGGGTTGTAACAGCACGGTGACCTGGTCAAGTTTGGTTGCAGCTGGTCAAGACCTGAACTCCGACAAGGGTGCGGGTAGCTTCTGCGTACTGATATACAGCACATACACTGCTTTTGGTACTATGCCATACAAAAAAATTCATGACTTAAATAAATTAAATATTCAAATGTTTTGTCTATTATTTTCCTAAATTTATGTTCATGTACTTAATCTTTTTAAATTAATATTAACCTGTTTACATTGTACGTAATATATGTAATTTGGTGTTATTCAGTAATTTTGTTTATTGCGGATAATTCAGTAAATTTCACTTTTCATTACAGTTTTAATAATTTCTTTGTGTGTCAGTTATGAGTAGAGCTACAACTTGATCTGCAGTAATGTGTTTTTCTTCTAGCCGGACGTGCGATGCTATGGTTTGCATTTCTTTACAGAAGTCTTTGTTTTCCTTCCTTTCTCTGCTGCAGTGTGAACGCCTGCTGCGTCAGTGTATGTACACTCCATTTTCAGAGCTTAATTTCATCTTTTTTACTAAGTTCTGTTCACATGCAACTTCTGCTGCACAAACGTTTCTACGCTTTTCTAGCTGCCCACTCCACCTAGCGGGAAGTTTTAAAGTCACTGCACTGCACAAATGTTTGCGCTCTGTTACTTCTCCTCCTCTGCCTTTTCTGTGAACTAGTGTATCAGTGGTGGAATTGTTTAAATGTGTTGTTGCGGTGTTTGTGCCTTTCCAGCACACATAGGGACATACCCTATATGCCCTGTTTATTTTTCTCTCATATATTATTGTGTAGTATCATCATGAAGTCTGAAATATAGTTTTTTTATTATTATTTTACAACTTCGCACGTAGCTTATTTTTCTACAATGTAGTGCTATGTTTCGGTTCTTCTTTAGCTGCCCTCTGGTAAGTACCTTACTTCAGAGAGTTTTTCTGTTTGTTACACACAGTACACATTTTATTAATTGCATGTTCTATATTCTTGTAATAAAAGTTTGAATTTCAGTCCTCAAATCCTTTTGGGCAATTTCCATCTTGGATTCGATTTGTTCTTGTGGTTCGCCCCGGCGATTGGGTTACTGGAGCTGGTGTTTCATCACAGCTGGGAATGCGTGCATATATCTCAATTCTCCAGCATACAGTGTGGAAACTGTGTGTTTTCACCTCTGATTCCCATTTCACTTACCACCACTACGTTTGTCAGGACAACTAAGTGCCACCGTGATCTTATACCTAATTTACCTTCTGTCATATTTCTATCAATATTTAAAAAAAAAATAAGTTTCGATGAATTTTCCATCGGTCAGAAGCAATTACTTTTCTTTTTTTCTATGTAACAGAGTGAGAAGTTAATTTTAATTATAATAACAACAGTGATTGACACGTTTTTTTAATTCACATGCACTAGATCCATCTCAGGGCCCTATCATTTAATTTATTAATGCAGAATTTTTGTATTGCTAAAATTCTTGTTGAAGTCTTTGAAAAGAACATGACGAAACAAATATCAAAGAATAAATAAATTTTAAAAGATTTTAAGAACTAACAACGTAACTTTCTTGTTATTTATAATATACACTCCTTCCCCGCTTATCCAACTATTTAACCGAACCTTCAGTTAACCAAATAGTTTTTTCTGTTTGATACTCGTGATAACATGCCATGAAATATGTAGGAACATGCTGTGTGATTAGCGCAGAAAGCCCATAGCAACAGTGTGTACCGCATGGCCAGCGAACGGAAACTCTAGCTGATGAGAGGTGCAGCAACTATTCCCCTCATTCACCTCCCTTCCTCCACTCAGGGAAGTTCCAGCTTCTTTCCACGCCATGTCCATCTCACACGTGATGTAAAAGTTTCAGTAAGGGAACTAAGTAAAATAATTAATGAAGGGTGTAGCTTGCTCGTGGGATAATATTAAATGATCAGTTATTCAGTGTATCGTGTCTTGCTATGTCTACAAAAAAGACAAATTTGTCTCCCGGTTCTGGTGAGAAACGCAAAAAGGTTGTGAAAACCACAAAAGTTTTTGTGACGTCACACTGATTTTCTTGCTGTGAAATTGTATATTAGACATTTGGTTCTCACTTAAAGTCTGAGAAATTTGTTTGTATTAGATGGCAAGGATTTTATCGGCGAGTAAGTTGCCTGTTCTACGGAGTAGCGCAAGTGCTTTTCTTTGTGACATGGCACACATTCACAAGTTTGATGGGGAGGGGAAGGTGGAGGTAGGAGAGCGCTGGGCGTGGGGAGTCGGTTTCCAGCCTTGGTTGTGTCTGGTTGCGTTGACGTGGGCATGTGGCCCAGTTGAAGGAAGGCAGTGTAACTATGTCTGAGATATAATCACGGTAAACTAAGGGCATGTTGGGGCGCGTGGCCCTTTTAGGAATAAAATTTATGCAGAGAAGCCCATGTACGACTGAGAACATACCGTTTCAGCGGTATAACTGTTCGTGCAAGTAAACACTGCGACCATCTGTAACTTTGTTTGTGAAGAGGTTTGCCACATAAACTACGCATCATGTTTAGAG
>PNEQ01006404.1:12219-45675 GCA_003012365.1 Medauroidea extradentata
ATGGATTTCAATACACGTCCAGCTTACCAGAAGATTACTGGCTTTAGCTTGTACGTGGAGCTGTTGCCCTATTTGACTGAGCCAATAAGAATCCCGATATTGTAATATTTGATGTCTGCAGACAGCTACGTTGTGTCAGTGTTTTCAAGGCTATCTTGGCACAAAACATTTTCGCGATATACCATCATCTCTAATCATGTTATTGCTAGTTAAGTAATGGGCAAGATGTGGAACGTATGGTTCGTTATATTGCAGCTGATTAACGTAGGAATATCTGAAATCAGAGTTGAGCGGTTGGGCGCGTGGAAAATTTCCCCTGCAGTACCGTCAAGTGCGGCAAGGGTTCCTGGATAGTTATGGTTGACCTTCAGACTTAAAACGTTACATCAAGCTGAAAATTAACTTTTCTGTGGTCAAACTTTTGTTAGTTTTTTTTTTTTTATTGTTTGGGTTCTGAATTTTTACGTCAAAGATTTATGCTGTGATGAAGGGTGTTTGAATTCACCGTTTAGAATTATTTGGTGCGCGGAAATTTACTTTCTGCAATTTCTCTTGCTGGCTTTGTGAAACTGGTTAGGTATTGCCGGGGCCTGGGCTGCCCTAGTTGATGCAGACGCGATGAACGGCATAAGGTAATGTGACTTTTTATTATTATATTCAACCAGTATAGAACAGACAGCATATTCGGCCCAATATCGCTGGATCTAGAATTTTGTTGAAGAAGAAAATTAACCTGCATAATTATTGATTTTTAAGTCAAGGTTCTTAGGCAACTATGGTAAAAGAAGCAAAACTGCAATTTTTAAAATTTCTGTGAAACTACCTCGAGTGCCATAAATGCATAAAATACGTACTTTTATATTGACGTTAAAGTAATTGTACAGATTGAAATTAGACATAAATTCAAGATTGTTTTTAGATTGATTTATACAATGTTACAAGTTTATTATTACTAGTGGAAATTGGGTGACATCAAACTTGTACGTGTGGTAATTTGTTGTTTAGTCTGTATTTGAAGTATAACCAAGCAGTGGTCACACAGTCCCTAATGATATTTATAATATTATGCTTTTTTTTATAAGAATGTTGTATTAACATAAAGCTTTGAGCTACTTGTTGCTTAGTTTTGCAAATTCACTATTCAATTTTTTTTAAATTAATATTTTTTTATTTCTACCCTTGATTTAACAATTGTGCTGTGCTTACTTTAGGGTCTTCTTTTATCCTGATATTAAGTACATCACAAGGTCTTGTTGTCCATTAACAATAAAGTGGACATTTTAAAAAAACTGGATGCCTGTGCATCAGTTTATTCACCGTGATTGTGGTAGGAATTCAGCAAAACCACTGAGCACTACGTTAAAAAACTAACTTTGCAAGTTTTATGCCAATAGCCAATCAATTAAAAATAAAACTATGGAAATTTGCAAAGCAATTTCATTCAGTTGAAGTGCAGAACTGGACCAAGTTTAATTAAATGGTTTTCGCAACATCGTAGCGAAGATGTTGCCGTCCCGGTGCATTATTAATGGAACAAGCAAAACTGTTTCAAGCTGACCTCAAGCTGCCATTCACGTGTGACTACTCCAAGTGGTACACAAGCACTTCACGTCACGTATCCATCAGAGATAGAGATTAAATCTGGCAGACACCAGCTGTTGTTTTTATCGTTACTTTTTTTACACTCTGGCTGCAACAAGGTAAAAACATAATTTATTTTTTTTTGTGCTGCTATGTGCAAATTAAAATAAAAAACACATAAGTTAGTTGCGATGCTTTTCACAGAGGGACGGTAATCAAGCATGATAAGACCCCGTTCACACCTGCGTTAAAATGACATGCATTGCATTGTCCACGTGTGTCAGGTGCACAAGACACTCTAGCAACGGAAAGACAAGAGTCGAGATGAGGCAACATACGTTACTTTGTCGATCGCATGTTACTTCAACGCAAGAGTTAACTCGGCCTAAATTGCACAAAAACGTCTGTAAGTATGTGCGTTTGTCCATCGCATTTCAGTCAAGTCAAGTGTGAACCCGGCCTAACTTTTTGTGTGTGACGCAGCCATTATTTATTATTTTTCTTTTGTACGGCCATGTGATTGGTGTCTCAGTACTTATAACAATTATAAATAGGCATTATTAATTACAAACAATATTATTTTGCCTACTTACAAATGTCCGTACAGTACTGCTTATACATATTACTTTAACAGGGTATCAGAACAACACAACAGAACACACACTGAAGCCAATCACTGCAGATTACAGGCCTAATAATGGTGGGTGGACAAGAGAACATTTGGAAAAGTCTGCTGGCGAGATCAGGGCTTATGTTGCACCAGGCCTCGGGTCTGGTGTGATAAAGTTTTTGATAAAAACTTTTTGGCGCTTAAATTTTCTTATAAGTAATAATATTAATACTTTTAATATTAAAAGCAATAAATGTTGGTAATAATTTGTTAATTTTTTTTTAATTTTCTAAAACAAAAAAAAATTCTAAATGGTGCAAAATGATGTTAAAGTTAGTTAGTAATTGTTTTAAAAACATTTTTAAAAACTTTTTGAGTATCCCATTCTATCCCATTGCCACATTTTGCAAAACAGTAATAATAAAAGAAAAACTTTGAGCTATACAGCAATGACATATGGCTAAGTCGGTAAAGACAACAGTCGATGAGAAGATCAAAACAGCAAACGACTGATAGAGGAGGACAGGAAAAAAGGATGTGCTACACAGAATTCAATGAAAAGAATAAATTAGAAAAATATGAAGACATCCATTAATGAGTACATAAATATGTTACTGCCTTTTGTTTACTAAATATAGACAAAAGGTTTATCTATCTTGAGGCCAATTATGTAAGAAGTCATACAATTTAATAAAGAATTATGAAACACAATTTAGCTAACCATTTTTCTGTTTGTGTATCTTTGGAATTGAGCATTGAAAGAAAAATTCCAGATTATTTTAAGTTTGATTCCTTTAGATAAGAATAGAGAACTAACAGTAACTGAGAACACATTTCAAACACTTGGCGACTGTTTTTTGTGCTATTATACATTGATGACATCAGCAATTTGTAAAGAAATATTTCATTAGCAGTTAATTTCAATTGACAAATTGCAGAAAATGTTGATTCTTTGCTAGGCTTCAATGTAATAAATTCATTTCTTAACTATTTTTTTACAGGTGGGTATTTATTTGACTAGTGCGCTACGACTGAACAGCTGTGATTCAACTATAAACAGCTAAACCGTACCACGTAATTGTCATCCAATCATAGGAGCTGCAGGATGCTGCAATGATTTTGGAGAACACATTAACAGAAAATAGTCTCATGATTTTACACTATCTGTACTGATAATGTGCCTACACATCCTACTGTACACAAACTTAAAAATGGTGAGATAAAATGTGCTTTTCCTCTCCAATATATTACTTTGTCAACTGATGCAGAGATTAAAAATAAAAAGTTCATCAATCATTCATGGTATGGAATTAAGTGGCACGAAAATACGTACGTGACCAAAAAGTATTCTGACTTCAGGGCTACAACACCCAATGTGTAGTCAGCAAAATTAAGATACATAAATAGTGCTCGTGAAGTCTGTTACCTGATGACATTTGAAACCTATGTTGCCACATCTAAATTGCAGTATGTGGCCATACATGCCTGACCAGTGGGAGAGCAGATGTTTGGGAGTAGACAGATAACAAGGCTCGTATTTGATATCTCATATTTATGGCTACCTATGAACATGCATGGCCAAAGATATGTTGCAATGCACCCTGATCCTTATGCATCTCTGCTAGGTGGCAATGTATCCTAAACATAAAGCAATAGCAATTTAAATAATTATTATTGATAACTTATCACATTTTAATAGGCCAGAGTATAATAAGAAAACTATTCATACTATAAATATTGTAAAAATAATTCTGGTTGAGATTTTTACTCTAAAACACAAAACATTATTTATCAAAGATAATGTCACAATTAGTCTGATGGTAACATATGATATATAGTATGATAATTTATAACTGTACATGTCATTTTGAAAAATGAAAAATGGTAACTATAAATGTGTCATTACAGTCAATATGACAAGGAATGCTAACCTGTTAAGAGGATATTTGAAATTTAAATTTCCAATATAAAATAAAATATTGTTTTACAAAGCAATCTTAAAATATTATGAAATCAAGTTTTAATGTTGGCTATCATGGAAACACGTCTCTGTGGTTTATAATCTATGACATAGTCTCTAATATTCAGTAAGCTGTAAACAATGTGTTAAAAAACAGGGTATGTAATATTAATACTATTAAACATGAATCCGTTACGAGTGCAGGAAGCCCAGCTTGGGAAAGGAAGAAAGAAAAGGGCACGGAAGGACAGTTGTAAAAGAAATTTAGCCAAGAGAATGAGGTATGCTGCACATGCCTATAGGTATGTTGAAGTTATGTATGAAAGCCAATAATAAATAACAGTACAAAGACTGTAGGAGTTATATTATGCTGTTAATGTACATAATTTTGTTCTCATGATGTTTAGGTACTCTGCACCATCATTTCCACCATCCCGATCATGTAGCCACAAGGCAGCAGAGGCGTATCGTTGCAGTGAAGTGAAGTATCAAGATGTCAGCAGAATGCATCAACATTTCTACAGTCACCGTGATAGAGAAGGACAACAACATTTTATTTCATGCTATGTTGTAGTGTGTACACCAAAACGTGGACGGTCAAGAAACGGTAACAGTGATTTTCACAGAAAAAAGTTAAGTACAAAATATTTCATACCATGTTTAATTGCTAGTCACGCAGAAAACAAGCAAGTAAAAACTCTTTATACAGACCTTGTGTATATCAGGAGACCGTGTTCAGAGTTTATGCCGAAAAGTTCTGCAGCTAGGCTATGCACCTGTGGATAGACGTGAAGGTGACAAAATATCCATTCATTTTACACATAAGAGGAAGTCAGTAAAGGAATTCATCAAGTCACTTACCGTACTTGAGTTGCATTATTGTTGCAGTAGAAACATAACCAGGCAATATCTTCCTAGTGCCTTAAGCATTAAATCCCTTTGGTTAAAATATCAAGACACATATGAGAAATTGTTGCACGTCAAGTATATATTTTTTGACAACATTTTTGACAGCGAATTTAATATAGGTTTCAGTTCTCCAGCTACTGACTGCTGTTCAGTATGCTTTTCACTTAAGGAATACACAAAGACGTGTACTGATATGCATCAGAGAAAGGAATTGAAAATAGAAATCATCATTCATGAAAAATGAGCAAAAGCATTTTATGACATCTTACGTCACAGCAATGAACATGAAATAACATTAAGCTTTGATTGCTAGAAAAACCAGCCTATTCCAAAAATTCCCGACCAGTCAGCGTACTATCTACGGCAGATATATTTACATAACTTCACTATTTGTGTTGGAAATTCGAAGGAAACCCTAGGAAAAGACAAAACATTTTCTTATGTGTGGCTTGAAGATGAATACAAGAAAGGCTCCAACCAAATTGCTAGTGCCCTCCACCATCGATTATTGTCCACAGACATGGCAAATTATCAGTCAATAAAGTTAGCTGCAAATGGCTGTGGAGTCCTAAATAAGAACAAAATATTTACAGGTATGCTCTGCAAATAACTGGCCGAATAGGCACCTGCATCGGTAACACAAGTAACTCTAGTATTTCCTGTAGCTGGACACTCCTTTTTTCCTCCAGATAGGATATTCGGAAGGAATGAATCTGAACTAAAGAAAAAGTCAACAATTCTTACTTGTCAAGATTATGAAAAAGTTATTCAATCTCACACAACACTGACACGTTTTGGAGAAGATTGTCGTGTATTAGATTGGAAAGATGTAGTTTCCAAAGTTATTAAAGAGCCCGGTCAGTAGCATTTCACCTCCAACCTTGCAAGAGGGTAGTAATTACGCGAACTTCGTCTGGAAAGTCACTCATAAGAGGAGAAGTCAACTACAATGTAGATACCGGCGAAGCAAAGTGTGTGTTGAAACGTGGAAAAATGTTGTCAACCATTAAACCAAAAGAAGAGCGTAAAGGGATAACACTGAAAAAAGAGAAACTTACCGATGTGAATATACTGTTGACAAAACACTTTGGCAATGACTGGGTTGAAATGGAAAACCTATTTATTGTTCTTCAAAACATTGTTTTTACAGCAAGAATCTATAGATGAAGTGCCGGACAATGAATCTGATGTGGGTGAATTGTTAGAGGAGAGGGAATGGCTGATTGTGTAATCTGTTGATGTAAAACTGCCATTCTATTTACATTATGTTTGTATCTAACAAACTTTCTATAGAGAATACACATTGTTATGAAGTTGTCTACTGCAGCTGTATATTTACACTAATTTTTTATCACTAGTAATCATTCTATAGTGGGTACCCATTGTGTTGAACATTAGATACTGCAGCTGAATTGTATTTACATACTGGAATCTCATTCATTTCGTATAGTGAATACCCACTGTGAAGAATGTTGTGTATTGTAGGTAATTTTTATTTCGAATCTTGTATGTACATGAACATTGTAGAGAGGATACACGTTGTGATGGAAGTTGTCTACTGCAGCAGTGCATTTACATTACTTTTGTATCTAGTAATCAATCTACAGAAGGTACCCATTGTGATTAAACATTGTATACTGCAGCTGAATTGTATTTACATTTATTGGAATCTCGTACATTTTGTATAGTGAATACCCATTGTGAAAAATACTCATCGCGAGAAATGTTGTGTATTGGAGCTACCTTGTATTTACATTTATTTCAAATTGTACATTTACATGAACTTTGTATCTGGTAAGCCTTCTGTAGATAATACCCATTGTGATTAACTTTGTATACAGCAGCCTAAATTGTATTTCCAATTATTTCCAATCCTGTTACCTTAGTAAAATGAATTCCCATTGTGATAATAGTTGTATACTGCAGCAAAATGCATTATGTCCTACTACCTGCTGCAAAACTCATTATGTCCAAATTTATTTTTGAAAAAACTTTGGTATTAAAATTTATCTACCCTCTGGTAATTAATTTGTGATATTTATTTTACATTTATTATAACATACTCAAACTTTCTAACCGTTATACTTTTGATGCCACTGTTTTTTGCCCTTCTTGAAAAAAGTGTTTGTCTGGACATAATGAGTTTTGCAAACTGGATGACTCAAAGTGACGCATCATGCCTTAAGGAGTTTGGTAAAATATATATACAGGATGTTAGGAAAGGGCACCACCCTACTATTGTGCCCAGATGTGTTGGTGTTACACACGTTCTTAGGTCGTAAATGGATTAGTTTTATCACACCAAGACGGCATCACACATTGCTGTACCTTCACTAATAGTTCAGGCTATGAACTCAATGCACATATGTACACTCATGCACACACACACTCAAATACTCTCTTACGCATTCACTCACACACTCAAACACACTCTCGCACATTTACTCACGGACACTTACTTACTCGCTCACACTATCACACGCACGCTCGCTCACTCTATCAAATGCTCGCTCACGCTATCATCCACTCACTCTCACACACACTCTCACACACACTCACACACACACTCTCACACACACTCACTCTCTCACACACTCACTCTCTCACACACTCACTCTCTCACACACTCACTCTCTCACACTCCTCCACACTCTCAAACATACACACGTATTCAAGCACACATACATGCAAGCATGCATATGCACTCACATATACCTGCGAAGTAAAAAGGATGTCAGGTGAAGTGATTTATAACTCCTCAGAACTGATGCAACCACATCTTCCATTACACCACATACAAGCTGTTTTACAATGGTTCTGACCAGGTGAGTGCACTAGGAAAATACTCAAAAATACTGACTACCATGACCGGCCGCTGCTGCTACCACTGACAGACAGGGGCAAGTGATCGCACGGCATGCACATATGCCTGTGAACAGAAATATAGTAATTCTTGCAAAGACAAACTGAGCAATTTATGGTACTACCTATTACATAATTGGACGGTTTTATACATAAACCAATTATGCGCCAATTGTTAGTAATACGTAAAGAATGCTTAAAGTTTATCAGAATTAAAACAGTCTTACAGAAGTATTTAAGTTTTATAAAGTCAATACTTATAATAATGGGATATGTGACTAAAAACTCTTTGTAAGACTGTTTCAAAGCTGAAAAATATTCTATGCATAACGCTGTCAAACAAACAGTCAATAGTTTATTATGCATACTAAATATACGAGATTGCAGAGTCTTTCGATGGCTAACTACACAGTGTACACTTTACTGATCATTGTACTGAACACACACAGCAGGGGAGTATGGGGAAAGGACACAAGCCCGCATAGCTTGCAGGTCCACCTATCAGTGTTTGTACTTGAGAGACAATTAGCTAAAAAAAAAATCAGGAAAAAATTAATTCATTTAGTGTGTGAAAAGTTTTCTTTAGATATGACATATCAATAACCACATTATATTTTTAATTACTCTGTTTATTTAGCCAACATCCAAAACTTGTGCACTCTAATGATTTTTTTTTTTTTTCAATTCAGTTCTGAATGGTGTAGAATAAGGTAGAATTGTGTTCAGTTAATTCTCAGTGTACATTACTCAAGCTCAATATGAGAAAATATTCCATTTCCAGCCAGGTCCCACGGTGGCCGAGGGGTCAGACCTATTGCCTCTCACCAAGGCGATCAGAGTTTGATTCCAGAAGAGTTCGGTCCCTGGATTTTCCCACGTGGAATTCGTGCCGGACTATGCTGCTGGTCAGTGGGTTTTCTCAGGGATCTCCCATTTCCCCCGCCCATTCATTATGGCACTGCTCCATACCACCTCATGTCACCCCTCACCAGCGCTAAAGGCCTAGATGTTAAGCGCTGACCAAAATCTTCACTCACTCCATTTCCAGACTATGTTACATGTTTTTACTTGTTACACTTCAATGTTAGACAATGCAGAGAGTAACACTTCCGTTTGATTTCCTAACTGCTTAAAATGAAACATGTTGAATTTTGATAAGATTAAATTTAGTGAAGAAGTTTGGTAGAACATTAAATATGAAAATGATAACGATTACATCCATATTGCATGTCTTTTTGTATCTTACCAAAAACCGGACAAATATCAATGTGTACATTTTTGCCCCATGTCCTGAAACATCCAATTATGCACATGTTCCTAAAAACTAGTCTACTCATGAGTGTGTTATGGTTAATTGTCAATAATTCTATGGACTCCTATCATGGCGACAATTCTGACTGCAACAATTATCTGAACTCTAAAAATAATGTATTAATCATTCTATTGTGTGTGGCCTAATGATAAGTTTATTTGTAATTGTCTTTTAACTGAAAAATTTAAATGGCAGCTGGCCCATATGGTCAACATCTCAGTGCAAATAAGGACACTGCCAATCAGACACCAGGGTCATAAAACTTGAGCAAATAAGGTCATTAAATAAGGCCTGAAACCCACATATTATTGTATGTACATATGTATGTATAGGGTGAGGCACATAAAGTGTTACAAAGCAATAGCACTATCTAGTGATCATATCTACAAATGTTTCAGACAAAAGTTTCAATGTTCGAGAAAGCTGTCGCACTGGACCACCCTATTTTTTTATGAGTTCAGGTGCTGAAGCTACATCAATGTCAACGCCAATGTGTTAAATGGAACCATGTATCTTTTTTCGATGACATTAGTACCGATTTGCCAACAAATTCAGCAACCTACAACACAAGGTCACTTAGTCACACACCCGAAGATATAAGTTAATCATGCATTACCTTCTAATGCGAGTACATTGGATCGTTAAAATGAACATTTTCAAGAATCATTTGATATGTTGATGGTGTTGGGGGAGTGTCGTAAAAATTAAAGAAATGCCCAGGATTTCTATGAGGCATATTATCCAGATAGGAAACAAAATTCACACATGGCTTTTAAGTGATTAGCTGACCGTTACTGTTGCTTCATTACAGTGAAACAAACATGAGTCAGATGTCGAGCGGTTGTGAATGAAAACAATGTGGCTGCTATCGTAGGTTTGCTGCACTAAATCTACATGCAAACGGCAGGCAAATGGAAAGAGAGAGTGGAATTAATCAGCGATCTGTATTAAGAATCTTACATCAACACAAGTTCCATCTGTATCGTACGCCATTACATCAGGATTAGTACGGCAATGATTTCTTAAATTGCTACAATTTCTGTAATTGAATTCATAGACAAATGCGCATAGATATCTCCTATTTCTGTCATGTGATCTTTTCCGACGAATCTAACTTCACAAATACGGGAAATGTGAATAGGCATAACATGCATTATTGGGCAAATGAGAATTCTTGAAGGATGATAACTATACCATTTCAACATCCGTGGTCCGTTAAGCAGCACTGTCGTGATCACATAACTGGTTCATATTTTTTTAAGGTCGCTTGACTGGGCAAGTTTACGCAAACTTTCTGCACAATGTACTGCACCAATTACTGGAAGACATGCCTTTACATGTTCACATGAACATGTGGATGCAAAACAACGGTGCACCACCCCATCATGCTCTGTGTTCAAGACAAAAGATGAACGAGATTTTTGGCGACAAGTGGATAGGACGAGGCGGCCCTGTAGCTTGGCCACCTTGTTCGCCAGATCTACCACCACTAGATTACTTTTTATGGGGTTTTGTCACAGAATGCGTAATGGCGGTAGCACCTACCATGCCTAACGACATGAAAGATCGAACATGCCGAGCATGTACCGAAATTACACCACAATAGATGGCTGACGTTCAATGGCCTTTTCATCAGCGAAGTAACAAGTGCTTGCAAGTCGAGTGTCATGACTTCGAACATCTTCTATAGGCACTCCCAAACCAAGGTTAGTGGATCCTTTTGAGTGCGTGACTAAATGACCTTGTTTTGTACGTCACTGAATTCATCGTCACATCAGTTCTAATGTCAATGAAAAAGAGATACATGATTCCATTTAACAAAGTGGATTTGGCCTTGACATAACTTCAGCGCCTCCACCGATAAAAATTAGGGCGGCCCAGTACAACTGCCTTCTCAAACACTGAAACTTTTGTTTGAAACATTTGTGTATATGATCACTAGTTTGAGTGCTACTGCTCTGTAACATTTTATGTAACATATCAACACACACAACACACAAAAAAACACACAGACACAGACACAGGAACACGTGCATACACACGTGCATGCTCACACACATGCATGCACGTGCATGCACGAACACATACACACATGCACACACACATATACTGTTAGGGTAACGATAAATGAAACGCAGTGCTCATCCTCTATTCTGTACTTCACTAGAGACTACAATGCAACTCAGCAACAACTAACAGACTGGTACACATGTTGCCCAGTACTCCTGGCATGACAGAGGTCATGTGACAAAAAGAAAAGCACACAACTGTGCATTCAATCTAACAAAGCAAAACTTCTGATACACTGATAAGCAACACAATTAATTTACCTCCCAACACTTGCCCTTAGATTACATTGTGTTGGTGCTGAAATCATTTTGACCCATTGAATAGCATGAATAAAAAAATCTTAATTGCAAATATACAAGACCCAAACACTTTACAAAGTTAACATGGTTGTTTTTTTGTCAACGGCTTTGTCAAAATGTCAGAGATCATTTTATTTGTAGGCAAGTACTCTAGAATTACCTCTTTATTTTGGACTTTTTCTTCCACAAAAAAATGCCTAACATCTATGTGCTTAGTTTTTTGAGTTACAATGCAATTTTTTGCTAATTGTATGGTTCACTGGTTGTCACAATACTGGGTTTCACTTTTACTAATGGTTCAAGTTCTTTGATTAGTATTATAAACCATAGTATTTCTTGTACTGCACTACTTAAGGCCACATGCTCATCAGTCTCTACAGTACTAAGCGCAATTGTACGCCGTTTTTACTGTGTCATGCAATGGCACCTCCCATGAATATTATGCTTACGCCTGATATTGAATCTCTACCAATTCCATTTTGCAGCTTCTGGGCTTTTCAGTGCTTCACCTGGTGTTTGTGGTTCATTATTTTCAGCCACAAGGTAAGTGATGAAGTTTGGATCAATTAAAGTATTAGGAGTTCTGTCAGTGGTTCTATCCGACATATTTCATTATGTTCTTCATTCCCAAAACCTAAGAAGTCTTCCTCATCTTTCGAAGAAGAGACATAGCTGCTGTCTCCTTGCTCCTGTAACTCTTCCTCTTCATCTCCCATCCAGAAGGGTTTTTCAGTAATTTATTCTGAATTTTTTGTGCGCTGTTTTGGCAAAAATTTTTGTTCCAAAAAAACAGGTCAACTGATCATAACCATCTTTATAGTAGGGTTAATCAGACAATATATTGTTGTTTCATCAAAATAGCTTATGAAAAGTTTTTTTTCTCCCTTCAGATCCCAATTTTTTTCTCACTGGCAAAGAAATTTTTGCCATTGCTTCACAACCAAAAATTCTTATATGCTTCAGATTAGGTTTTCTAAAGAACAAGGCTTCAAATGGTGTTTTGCCCTTAACAGCTTTTGTAGGACATTGGTTATTCTAACAGACTGTTGTTGTTACTGCTTCTGTCCAACAGGTTTTTGGTAAGTCTGCATCATGCAGTATGCACCTTGCCTTCTCAGTTATACTTCTATTGGCACGTTCAGCAACAAAGTTTTGTTGGGGAGCATAATTCACAGTCATTTGGTGTTTAATGCCTTTCTCATTCAGAAATGTTTGCATCATACTGTCAGTATATTTGGTCCCATTCTCAGATTGTAAGCACTTCAGCCTTTTACCTGATTGGGTTTCAACCACTGCACAAAATTCCTTGAAGTTATTGATGACTACATCTTTCCCTTTCAACAAATAGACAAATGTGTAATGGGAGAAACCATTGATAAATGTCACAAGCTACTTGTTACCTCCAAGGGATACAGTCACCATTGGGCCACATAAATCTGTATGCACTAAGTCAACTGGTTCAGATGCCCTGAATTTAGTAGTTTTAAATGGGAATCTTGCCTGTTTACCTATCACGCAGGTTTCACATGGTTCATTGCTAATTTTTACATCTTCAGTGCCTAAAACAATAGTGGGAAACACCATAATACTTGTTCTATTCAAATGAGCTAGTCTACGGTGCCAAAGGGAGGTATATTTTTCAAAAGTTAGCACATATTTCTCACTACATACGTAAGATGTGTTAAATTGATAAACACCTATATCTAAAACTGCAGTTGCAATTACTTCGCCTTCACTGCTGATTACCATATCACCTTCCTTGTTAAAAACAACAATGTTTCCTTAACTAGTGATTTTACTAACTGAAAGCAGGTTAGCAACTATGCCAGGCATATAGTGGACATCATGTGCTGTAACATGTGTTATATTTCCATCAACTAGTGGTTTAATAGTAACATTCCAAACCTGCCAACCTTGGGAAAAATGAATTAGGACGATTTCACAATAAAAAATGTTGTTAAGTATAAAGAAATCAAGCCAACTAAACAATGCCATCTTATTCCACTAAGAAACATTAACAATGTGTGAAAGCTTGGCGACATTCTTAAATGAAACCAAAATATTAATATTGTTCTTACCTTTGGATCTGATGAACAATGTGGGCTGATAGGATGGTAAATAATGTTCACTTTCTTATTCCTGCGAAGTCTGACAAACTATTATTAATTATTTAAAACATCAAATGAAAGAAATAACTGGTTTTTACAATGTTTACATACTATACAATGCAAACATTTTTTTTTAGGATGAAGTGGAGCACTGTGGCTTCAGAGAAGCAACTGTTGCCTTCTTCGATTTCTTTAAAAATTCTGCCCTGAAGTTTTGTTCCTAGCACATGGTAGACTCCCTGCACTTCAAAATAGAAATTGCCTTTAAAGCGTCATTGGACGTACTGGATCTAAACTGTGTCCTGTTCTTTTTAACTAAGCTAAAAACACGTTCACATTCCGAGTTGCTGTGAGGAATACTCAAGATTGACAACATCATTCTACATATTTTGTCATATTTTAGAATGCCATCAACACCACGAATCAAGGCTAGATTAGCCCACTTCACATATCACCCTCCATTGCACTGACAGCAGAAAGGTTATCTACTTGAAGCACTGTGAATTGTTTTTCCACTTCATCCATTGCTACATCTCGAGTTTCACTCTCTCGCAAAGGCAGAAAGAAAGGAAACAACTCCACGAAGTACCGAATAGAAGAAAAGCTGGCATTTTCAAGATATTCAATTCTTGCCACAGCTTCATTCTTCACAACATCATTTTCTAAGGGGAATTTATGGACAACATAGTCACATGCTTTACTTCCAATAACTAAGTCAGTATCATCTTTCTGATTTTGTTTGCAATGACCATTTAGTTCCAGTAATGGACAACTTTTTACAGTCAATAGAAATGCACAAAACGCCCTGTTCAATTGAGATGAAAGAAACGAGAAAAAAGTTTTTCTTCACGATTTACTAAAGAACTTGCATTTTTCAAAATGGGTGCATCATTATTCACAGATGTTAACCCAATTTTCTTGTAACTGGAAATTGAAGCAGAATCTGACTTTCTCTTCACATTCAAATTTTTCAGACCTGCCTCATCAATGTCTGATCTGGATAATGACTGCAGCTTAAGAATTTTCTATTAAGAGCCAAGACTCAAAGATGAAGTTTTCTGTTGTTTTTGTTGGACAAATGACAGTTTATCATTTATTATTGCAGAGTTGTTTTGTCCCCTTTTACGGCAGCTTGTGCCATTTATATTTTGTGAGTGGTATCACTGACAATCGCTTGGTGGTTGACTTATGTTTCTAGTCTTTCTTACTTGTTTAGTGTTTTGTTTTTTGTTTGTTTTTCTTCCCATCCCAGTTGAAGGAGGAGTCTGTTCGGTAATGGCGGGAAGTGGTGGATTATGTTTTGTGGAGTCTGGAATTGTAAAATAGTAAAGTATATTTAAAATGGGTGAATTGTGTTTCTTTTCGGTTTTCATTCATTCACGCTATCTAGTCACTAATGAAAGCTGATTAACTAACCGGTTATGGGCCCAGAATGGTGATAGATAGTGGAAAAGTTTTTCGTATGGTAAAGAAAGGTTAAGTAACCACATAGGCTACAAAAGATTGTCACCAGAATGGAAGAAGACAAATTTAGAATACAGCTGTTTGACGGGAATAACTTTGACGGTTGGAAGTTTAGAATGGAGGTGTTTTTGGATGAGAAGGAATTGCTGGAACACTTGGAGAAACTAATGATGGAATGGCAAGCACCATATACTGCAGTAAATGGAGATGACCAGGGAGTAAAAGTCACAAAGGAAAAGGCATTACTGGAAATCAAACACACAGACAAGAGATGCAAAAACTTCATAGTTCAACGAATCCATGACAGCCAATTAGAACATGTCAAGGGTAAAAAGCTACTGCATATGCCTTATGGAAAGGCCTACAGGACAGGTTTGAAAAGAAAGGAGCAGCTAGCAGAATGCTGTTGAACAAGAAACTCCACACCACAAAGTATAGGCAATCTAGTGAAAGCTTCAGTGAGTACTGCCTCAAGTTCGATAAGTTGGATCATGAGCTGAAGACTGCAGGCGAGAGGCTAGATGACGAAGGGATTGTAATCAAGTTCTTGTTGACAATGCCTGAAGAGCTAGAAGGGGTAGTGTCAGGATTACAAACTCTTGGAGCCGACAAATTATCTCTCGAATATGTTCGACAGAGAATAGAAGATGAAGAGACTGCCCAGAAGGAAAGAAAAGGGGGTAAAAGTCACTGGCACGTCCAACCTGTGGCTTTCTCAGGAAATAGATGGAAACCTTCAGGGACTGCAACAAGGTCGGGGAACAGTGGATCGTTCGCGAAGGGAAAGTTCCCATTTAAGTGTCACAATTGTGGAACTCCAGGACACAAACAAGAGACACGAATGCTGGAAGCCAGGTGGGGGAGGCATGGAAGAGGACCAGATGCAGGCCGCAGAGGAGCACATAGAGGGCATGGAAGAGGACCAGACGCAGGCAGAGGAACACATGGAGGTGGAGACCAGCGGAGAACTGCACATCTCACTGAAGATAACAAAGAAGAAGTGCTGTGTACAGTTTTTTGATGTCAATTGATGAGTGTTGTGTCACACAGGGTAGCTGTGGTAAAAATAGTGTGTGGGTTTTAGACTCGGGGCAACTGATCATCTTGTGTCGGTAGACACCCCTGCGATGAACCGCAGAAAATTGGATGAGCGAGTGTTGATAGGAGTTGCTAAATCAGAAGTGTATCTAAGTGCAAAAGAAGTAGGTGATATATGTGCAGAAACTCTAGTGTATGGAAAGCCTAGGAAATTTGAGTTAAAGGATGTGTTGTTGGTGGAAAACCTCAAGCATAATCTAATTTTAGTTCCAAGGTTAGAAAGTAAAGGATTCAAAATAGTGTTTGAAAAACGTAAGCGTACAATTCTGAAGGGCCAGAATGTTGTTGGAATTGGGAATAGAGAAGGGAATCTGTACAAAATGCCTGTAAATCTACCAAACTATATTGGTGAGGTTAGTGCATGCTCAGTAGTGAGTAATGCCAAATTATGGCATGCAAGACTTGGTCACATTGGTAACCAAAACCTGTACAAGCTGTCAAAGGTAGTAGCTGAGATTGGAAAAATTGAAGAGGGTAATAAGGATCTTTGTGGGATTTGTATGGAGGGGAAACAGACGGCAGGGTCCCACAGGTACACTAGGGAAAGGGCTAAAAGGCCACTGGAGAGAGTACATAGTGATTTATGTGGTCCGATCACACCCGGTACGCAGGACGGTAAGAAGTGCATACTAACCCTTATAGATGACTATACTCATTTCACTGTTGCATTTGGTTTAAAAACAAAAGGGGAAGTCTTGCACTACATAAAATTGTATGAAGCCATGGTTACAGCTAGGTTTGGTCAAAAGATCTGTAGTTTTAAATGCGATAATGGGGGAGAATATATCAATCAGGATGTAAACCATTCTTTGAGGAAAAGGGTATAAAGTACGAGCTGACGATTCCTAGGGTGCCGGAACAAAATGGGGTAGTGGAACGCATGAACCGCACCATTCTGGATAAAGCTCAAAACTAGGTAAAATGTTTTGGCTTGAAGCAGCCCTAACGGCTGTATATCTGGTGAATAGGAGTCCAACCACAGCCCTGCCAAATGGGGAAATTACCTGCGGAGTTGTGGTACGGGAAATGGCCTAACCTGATGAAATTGCGAGTTTTTGGCTGCATTGCGTATGCGCACAAAGTTAAGAGTGAGCGAACAGGGAAATTTGATTCATGCAGTCTGAAGTGTATAATGCTAGGGTACTGTGACAACGGATATAGGCTATGGTGTCCAGAATTAAAAAGGGTGATTGTCGCAAGTAGTGTAAAATTTGATGAGACCAAGAATAAATTTGAGGAAGATTATTGGGATCTTGAGTTGGAAGATGGAGATGTAGGGCAAACCCTTGTGGGAGACAAGGACGAAAATAACTCGGGAGAAAAACAGGAGGATTTCAAGGGTTTTGAGGAGTCTCATGGATAAGAAACTGAGAGAGGCAGGGTCAGGAAACCTCCTGAATATCTAAAGGATTTTGTAGTTAGTGGCTTAAGGAAAGAATCTAGACCACAAAGCAGAAAGGTTCAGGAGGGGCAAAATGGAGTATCCTGTGAATAAGTGGGTAAAAATTTAGAGTCAGTAGGAACCATAGAGGAAACAGAGGCTCATGTCAATCTGCAGCCAGCAGGTAATATATTCATGGCAATGAACACAATGGCATTCTGTGAGGGGGTGCCACAAAACTTTGATGAGTTAAAGGACAGGGTTGACCAGAGCTACTGGATGAAAACAGTTGAGGAGGAGGTACAATCTTTGAAGGAGAATGACACTTGGGATGAGGCAATATTACCAGAGGATAAAAAGGGGATAAAATGTAGATGGGTGTTCACATTGAAACGTGACCAAGATGGAGGGCTAGAGAGATAGATACAAGGCCAGACTAGCAATTAAGGGATGTGCACAGTCTAAAGGTTTAGATTACAATGAGACTTATGCACCTGTTGCAAAACTCACCACCATAAGGGCTCTGTTGTATTTGGCTAACTACAAGCAATTACACATCCACCAGTTGGATGTCAAACATGCATTCTTGCATGGAACCTTGAAAGATGAGGTTTTTATGTTTCCACCTGAGGGGGTAGAAGTTAAGGAAGGTATGGTTCTCAAGTTGAACAAAACGCTGTATGGTTTGAAATAAGCCCCGAAAGAGTGGAACTCTAGGTTCAGTGAGTATGTAAAGTCTCTCGGCTTTAGTCAATGTCAAGCTGATGTGTCTTTATATGTACAGGGATAATGTGTGTACTGTGTATTTGCTACTCTCTGTGGATGATTTTTTGATTGTGAGTGGTTCGTTTGACATGCTGGAAGAGTTAAAGGGTAAATTTATGCTAGAGTTTACGATGAGAGACATGAAAGATATAAAATTTTTCTTAGGCATAAGGGTAGAACGGGTAGGTCAAACGATGTGTCTGAGTCAGACAAGTAATATTTTGAGATTGCTAACAAAATTCCAAATGGATCAGTGTAAGCCAGTACAGACTCCGTTAGAGGTACAGCCAAATTATGATGTGACAAAGGACTGCATCATTGGTGTTAAACCCTATAGAGAACTGATTGGGGGTCTAATGTATGCTTGCCTCGTCACGAGACCAGATATTTGTGCAGCTGTAAGCTTTAATAGCCAGTTCCAGTCCAACGCAAAAGAAGTGCAATGGAACAGCCTAAAAAGAGTCTTGAGGTATTTGAGAGGGACTGCAAATTTGGGGTTGTGGTTTAGAGGAGGTAGCAATGTACCATTACTTGGGTATGCTGACGCAGATTTTTGCAACAAACCTGACAGGAAGTCGGTGACAGGGTATCTGTTTGAGATGTACGGGGATGTCATTTGTTGGGTAACTAGAAAGCAACCTACAGTTGCGTTGTCTACCACTGAATCCAAATTTGTCGCCCTTGCCTCGGTTACCTCGGAAAACTACTTTGGCTCATGCAGCTGAAAAAAAAAATTAAATGTTAAGATCAGTAAGCCCATCACAGTTTTTGAGGACAATCAGTCTTGTATCTGCACCCTGGGTAACTGGGAGCAAAAACGTCTCAAACATATTGACATAAAGTATAAGTTTGTTAAAGAATTGTACCAAAATAATGTAATTGCTGTGAACTACATTCCAACGGGTGAACAAAAGGCAGATGTGTTGACTAAGGGACTGACATCTGATTCTTTCAAGAGACACAGGGCCAGTCTAGGATTGAGTGAAACCAAAAAATGAATGGTTTAAGAGAGTTGTAGATAGCCTCTTTAGTATGATAGTTTGATAAATTGAGGAGGGGTGTTGGACAAATGACAATTTATCATTTGTTATTGCAGAGCTGTTTTGTCCCCTTTTAAGGCAGCTTGTGTCATTAATTTTTTTGTGAGTGGTATCACTGACAATCGCTTGGTGGTTGACTTATGTTTCTAGTCTTTCTTACTTGTTTAGTGTTTTGTTTTTTGTTTGTTTTTCTTCCCATCCCAGTTGAAGGAGGAGTCTGTTCGGTAATGGCGGGAAGTGGTGGATTATGTTTTGTGGAATCTGGAATTGTAAAATAGTAAAGTATATTTAAAATGGGTGAATTGTGTTTCTTTTCGGTTTTCATTCATTCACGCTATCCTGTCACTAATGAAAGCTGACTAACTAACAGTTTTTGTTGAACTACTTCTTCTTTAAAGAAACGAAGTAAAGGAGTCCATTCCTCAAAAACTCGGAGGAAACTTATTCCAAGAGAAAGCCACCTTGTACCGACATGTTTGAGGATTTTCATGATTTCTGTATCATGGAGACTTTGAAATTTCTGCAACCTATCTTTTCTCTTGGAGCTCTTTTCTAAATAATAATACAGTGAACCCTAGATAACTCGGACTAAAAGGGGGGAGAAGCTGTCCGAGTTACGATTTGTCCGTGTTATCGAGGGGTGTCCGGGGAGGTGGGGTAATCATTAATTAATCACAAGAAACGCGAAGAAATTAGTACGCTATCATTTCTACAAGCAAAAGAGGCTACAATAAATACTGTTTTGTACGTAACTATCGTATCAAGTTACGGGAGGGCCGCCATGCAGTGGGAAAATTAACGTAACGTGGAGGACTATAAAAGAATGTCAAACAATGTGGCCAGTCAGATCTTTATTTATTTTTTTATGCTGCTACTTCTGGCTGATCCTTTTTTTTTATCTCTGTGCTAGAAGCTGGCACCAGGCCCCCTTCTACCCCATAAAAGTTTTCGTCTGGCTGCCGACAGCAAATGTGCCTGCACGTGTGAGAGAGATAAGAAATGATCGTTGGAGATAAGCTAGGGAGGTTGCGAGCGGAAGTAGTCAAGGTCAACCGGTACAGTCTAATGCAATACAAACGCCGCACGTGACCACACGCATCTCACACAAGATGTTTACATTGAAAAATATCTTACGTCCGTATGTCACAGCGTAGGGGCAGCAGCCAATTGCTAGCCTGATAGTTACTCTACCCTCCTACAAAGTTACAAAGGTATAAAAATAAATTTCTTCTTATACATGAATAAAAACGGTACGGTACTGTAATTAACAATCCTTCTGGGTCACTGTACATTATGTGAACATATTTTAACACTACTAATTTTAAAATTTAATTTTATGCATTTAAATTGCATCATAGAACACAAAACTTACAGCTTTATTCTTACACAAATTGTCATATTATAAAGCAATAAAATTTTAATCATGTTCTACAGAGTTACCGTATCTACTGGCGTAATCGCCGCATATTTTTGACCAAACTTTAGGACCAAAAAATGGGGTGCGGCCATTATAAGGGATTTTCAAAAAATTACTATTCAAAATTTTTTTGGTGTAGAATATAACAAATGTACATTTTTTTCTATATTTACTCGTTCATAACGTGACCATTTCTTCTAAAATAAAGAAAAAGATTTTGTCGGTTTATAGTAAACATGGAAAAATTAAGACTACAAAATCTTGTTAATCCATTCATGTGCGTCTCTCAATGAAAATCGTTTAAAATTATCACGCATAAGACGTTTACATTTTACGGTCCATTACATGTACACTATTATTTCCCATGAAGTAGTTTATAAACAAATCCGATTCACGCTTAAAACGTTACAACTCTCCAGACGCCGTTACGTTATCAACAGAGCATCATCAACCAGCGAGCGTTACTCATCGTGTCCGGCTTGGGCATGGATGTTGTGTTGTTCTTTTACCACCCACATTGGCCCTTGAAAACATCGTTGTTAAAGGGGCGTAAAACCTTCTCACCAATTTTCTACATCGCAATTCAAAGCAATGATTTTTAATTAGTATTTTTAATGTCCGGGACAATTTGTTTTGCAAACCATGAATTCATTGTACATACCAGAACAAAATAATTTTCCGTTCATGTGTCATTGTAACCCGTAGTTACCGTCATTTCGCAAGCACCACACTGTAATGTTTGTTTACGACACACGGGCGTGCCTGGCTCGCAGGACGAAGAGGGAGGAAAGATAAAGAAGTGAGAGGTCGGCCTGCTGCGTTGCATCTTTACTCGTGCGTCGCGCCCCTCGCTAGCATTTTATCACGCGGAACTTGCCAGATATTTACTGTGGGATTATTAAAGGCTAAGTAGCGATGGACGACTACGTTATAAAGTTTAATACTGTTCTGAAATATAATGTGATGAATTTAAATCCAGCAGAAACGATTTTTTATGTCTTTTAACCAAGAAATAATTAATTAAAAATTATTAAAATTTTTTTAAAAATTCTGTCCGAGTTATCCGAAGTCCGGGACATCGAGGTCCGAGTTATCGAGAGTTCACTGTATATGTCAACAAGAATCTCAACAATTTTCACAGGCAGAGCAGAGACAGCTTTTTCTGCAGCTTAGTTTACCAAATGATAAATACAACCAATAGAAATAATCTGAGGATGTTTTTCTTTTAATATGGCTATAACACCATTTTTGCTACAGACCATTACTGCTGCATTATCTGAGCAAAAAGCAATGCAGTGCTCAAGAGGTAAGCAGCAGATTACCTATATTTCTCCCAGTCGAATTTCCTTCCAGGGCAGGAACATCGTAAAATGTCACAACCACTGCATACCACTTTGAATTGGTGTTGTTGCTTCCATCAGTTGACACTGAGAATGGTGCATTCTGCAAACACTTTATAATTCCAGATTTTGTATCAGAAGCCATTTCCTTTACGATTGCAGATGTTTTCATCCTGGCACATCCATACTTCTTTGTTATTTCACAGTCTGGAAACACTTTTCTAAACAGGGGACCTGTGTGATCTGCGGCTGTAAGAGCAATATTATGTTCTATCAAAAAAGAAGTGAAGAAGCATTCGGCTTGTGCGACATCTGAATCATAATCTTGCAGCTTGAAATAAAAGTTTGAAATCCTCTGGTTTTTTCCATACACTTCGCGCTGGCAATATGTTTCACACTTTTAACAACAAACAAAGTGATACAATACTGCGTGCGCGCACACGTTTTCAATGGTCGCCATGGCGCAGCAAATAACTGATTTACAATTAATTGTACTTCATAACGTTATTGCCAAATTAGAAGAAGCTAACCAGTTGTTAAATGAAGCGAAGCAAAATACGGATAAACTTGAAGAGTTTGTGATAGTACTGGATGAGGTATTTTTAAAACGAGACAAGTTTTTAGCGAATTACTTTGCTTTGATCGCTGTCCCGCCAAAACCAGAGTCCAGACCTTTACAAGGTATCAAAGATGCTCTTATGAGCTTTGAAAGTGTTTACCGGCATTTGCGTGTTCAGTATAACAGATGTACAGTTAAGCTAGCCGACATAACCTCTCGCGGCCCAGATACAAGGTACTCGTTCAGTATTGCCACGTCTACCTCTTCCAGTGTTTTCGGGCAACCGTTCTGAGTGGGCTTCCTTTTCAGAGCTTTTTAAGTCTATGATCCATCAAGATGCATCTCTATCTGATGTCCAGAAGTTGCACTATTTGATTGGATGTCTAAAGGGTGAGCCTAGGAAATCGGTGAGTAATCTACCAATTACTAACGAAAACTATAATGTTGTGTGGTCAATGTTGGAAAGGCGGTATACAAATTTGCGTGTAACAGTCACATTACATGTTCAGAATATAGTATATCTGCCAAGAGTTGGTACTAGCCCTCCAGAATCATTGTTAAAATTTATCAGTGGTGTGTGTGAAAAGTTAAATGTCTTGAGTGCTGAAAAATTCCCAGTTTCTGAATGGAGCTTTTTATTGTAAAATATTCTTCTTGAAAAAATTGAGCCTTCACTTTGTCAAGAGTTTGAATTGTCTGTTGATCAAGATTTGCCAAGTTGTGAGTCCTTGTTAGCATTCTTGGAACATTACGCCGTGTCGAATGAGAATGTACAATAAGTAAGCACATGCAGCATAAAAAATAAGTTTTCAGCACCCAATATAAAGGTTGTTCCTAAACACATACAGAGTAAAGGTACATCACTTGTTGCTGTTGAAAATGATGTAAAATGTCCCTTGTGCAAGGAGAAATACCTATTAAGTAAATGTGACCAGTTTTTAGCCAAGTCTATTCACGATAGAGTCAGGTTTGTGAGGGATCAATCATTTGACGTCATCCCAAGCCCTAGGCCTGGGAAGTTAAGCCCGTCCTGACCATGTCACAGTGTTTTCTGAGCGTGCTCCGGACCCCCTCCCCCCTACCTTTACCAAAATGCCAACAGTGCCGGTGAGTGCGGGGTCGTGTGCCAGCGACACGTGTGAAAGTTTGAATCACCGCCTCGTGACGTCACAACGCCCCACCACCACCAATCTCACCGCTAATCAGACAGTGCTTATTAACGTAATATGAAACTAATATTAACAATCTGAGGACTGAGCAGCGGCCAGCAATCAATATGCCTTCAGCAAGAGCCATCTTAATATTAAGTTTTTCTAGTTTTATTCAGCCACGTGGTCACACATTTCAGGGTCAGTGTTTTGTTGTATGTTAATTTAAAGGAATGTTAATTAAGTAATTTGTCATCACCAGTAATTCTTATTATTTTTTATGTCTCAACGCCACTTGACTTCTAATTGTATTCACCTAAATTTCATTCCCATTATCGTAACAGTACTCTAACGTACCTGCCGGCTAAGAGCACGCACGACGCCATTTTTGTCGCCCAGTTCATCGTAAGTCGGCCACGAGGTAGGACGTGCTTCCCAGAGAGTGCTCTCAACATTGTCTTTCACTGATAGTAACCGCAATAGGTAATTATTTTCTCTCATCATCTTTTCGCCCTCTTTAATTACCTCGTGTTTTAGGTCGTGCGCTTATCTCCTATGCTCTTAAACTTAATTTCTCCGCCTACGCGTCCGGGCCGAGGAATCTACATTTACGACCGTCGGCCGCCCCCGACAGAGCGTTACCAGGACTCTACTACAGAGACTCATCTTTATTGTGTACTAATTTAATTGAATCGGCCTACGCGCCAACTTAAAACGCCGTGTGCGTGACCACGTGGTGACCACTGTAACGTGCTACCTGTGTTGTTGCAAATAAAACACCACTAACCAAGTAAGTATGTTGTGAATTATTTAATAACGTGTCAGAGCTGACTATCATTCTAGTCCTAGGGCAAGGGGTTGTGTGGGTGACCCGAGAGAACCCACGTGGTGAGTTAGCTAGTTTTCTCTGAGTGCTTCTACGTTGTAGCCATCAACTACAACATCATCCACCACCGCCAGCCAAACAAACCACGCCCTGAATCGACAACACACCGTCCTAGCCGGGCCAACTGCTAGGTGGCGCCCATTTTGCAATCCAGCACCATCTCCGCTTCATTTTACGCCTGCACCCAATTTTAATAATCAACCAACTTCCTCTCCAACCTAACTGAGCGGTGACAAATGGCACCCAACGCTTTGGCGGGATTTTAAGCTAAAAATCTTGCTGCAACAAGGGCCATAGCATGCTGAGAGACAACGCTACGCCACGTGGTTGGGACTTCCGGTGCAGCCAATGTCCTTGCCGGCCGCACCAGTGACGTCAGCGCCGACACCCTCCCCCAAGCCAGTATCGACCGAGGCCACGCGCCAGCAAGCCAGCCGGCCGGACAACAACAACTCGCTGTGACGTCAGCCACCACCTGCTGACCGCGCACGTGCGCGCTAACACGAGGTACGTAACAACTGACAATGTGGTGTGACCGCTGCCAGCGACCACGTGCCACGGACTTGATGGGTGACGTGGATCCCACACAGTGTTGTCAATGCACGCCTACAAAACGTGTTGTCCCACGTGTGAAAACAGAGACTCTACTGGACTTGTTTACCCAAGGTCAAATCAAGTGAGACTCTCCCAAGTGCGACGCACTAGGGAAGGAAATGGCCACGTGCGTGTCGTGTAACATCAGACGCCACCGCCGGTGCGTGAATGCCAAAGAACTGACGACGTTCGCGGAAGGAGTGTTTGTGTGTGGTAGGTGTGTCAACCAGAGTCACAGCGTACACACACCGCCGCTGGGAAACGGTTTCGCGCCGAACGCGACGCCCGTGCATGCCACGTGGTCAAGTCGGACCGACGTGACACCAGAATGGGCCGCGGGATTGCACTCCAGTCACGTGCAAATGGATCCAGGACTCCAGTCATCTTTGCCCAACGCGTCAACCGCGCCCGTCGCGCCTGTTCCCTATGTGCAAGTGCCTGAGTACACAGGACACCCGTGCGAGGACTTTGAACAGTTTGTGTTTCAGTGCGAACGTCTGTCTAGGTACCGAGTGCCACTAGAGGAGTGGGTAGAACGTGTGGCCGAGAACTTGCGTGGTGCAGCAGGAGAGTGGTGGAGCCTGTGGGGCAGCTGCGACACGACGTGGACGGAGCTAGTGGTAGCCCTACGTCACCGGTTCAGCACCGCCGAGGCCATCGCCAGCTGTCAGGCACAGTTCTACGTAGAATGGTAGCGGGACCTGGGTAGCACGGAAAAGCTCGTGGCACGACAGTTACAGCTGTTCAGGAGAATCCACCCATGTGTACCACCAGAGGCAGCACTGAGTCACATCACAACCAAGCTACGTCCCGAAATCCAGCCATTCTTGTCACCAGCGAATGGAGAAAGTGTCGAGGGCTAAGTCAGGAGGGCCGTCGTCACTGAACGGACCGTCAACCAGCTGACCAAGCTTCCCCACAACAGTGGCCGGCCAGACGCCGACGCCGGACCACCACCACACCCATGCCGGGCGGAGGACCGGATACCACCGCGCCGTCATGGGGCAGAGCCCCCCCATACCAGCTTCACCACGTCGGGCAATTTGGGCCCCGCCAGACGACAACCACCAACAGCGGGAGAGGTTGTCGCGACCACCCCAGTGCCACACGTGTCCTGTACAAACTTTCCACTGGCACTTCAACTGTCCTTGAGGGGATGACGCCAACCGCCATCGGGAAACGCGGAATAGTGGGAGACCTACCTGATGTCGGCCTCCCCGAAGTCGCTGAAACCACCTACATGACCTTGACTGACCAACGCCCCTACCTAAAGACCATCACGACGAGCGTAAACGAGCTACTCCGCATCCCCGTGGAGGTCAACCGGCGACCCGCAGCGGCCGTCGTGGACACCGAGGCGAGTCACACCTTCGTGAGCCCGAGCTTCAACGACCCTGAGGACATCCGGCCTCGGGTCGGGACCATACAGTTGGCGACGCACACCAGCACGGGAAGGACCTTGAGCACTACCGTCCTCGCCGTCACAGTCAGGGACCTGACCTCGCACACCGAGGCCCTGGTGGTGGAAGGACTATGTGACCAGGTCATCCTAGGTCAACCTTGGCTGCGGGAACAGGAGGCCGTCATCGAGGTGGCTCACTGCCGCCTCCACGTCGGGGCAGGAGAGAGACGAACGGTGTACGCCGTCAACCAACTGCCAAACCCAGTTGAGAACCAGATAAGCTTGGCCAAATTTCAACACGAGGTCCCGCAGGAATTCCAACAGGCGGTCCAACGGATCCAGACGGAGCGAGCTGAGGTCTTCGCCTTCTCAGACCTACTTCAAGCGACCACCGCAGCTGAACCCCGCATTCCAACACCAGATGCAGACCCGGTCTACACAGGCCCACGAGGTTACGGCCTTCAGGAACAGCGCACGATACGAGAGCAAGTAGACGAGATGTTGCGACACTGGGTCATTGAACCCTCGGACAGCCGCTACAACGCCCGGATCATCCTAGTGCCGAAGGACGGATCCTTGAGGATCTGAGCAGATTTCCACCCCTTGAATGCTGTGACGCAGAGTGCCCCACCTCCACAATTGAGCCCCGACGAGGCCTTGGCCGGCCTAGGTGATACCCGCATCTTCTCCGTCCTAGACCTCAAGTCCGGGTTTTGGCAGGTGCCAATACGCCCAGAGGACCGTGTGAAGACCCCCTTCACGACGCCAGATGGACGCGGTTTCCAATTCCGAGCCATGCCTTTTGGCCTCAAGTGTGCCCCGGCGACATTCCAGCAGATGATGACCCGGGTGCTCGAAGGCTACATTAGCGAGTTCGTGACGTCCTACCTCGACGATGTGATCATGTGGTCTGGGACGTGGGGGGAGCATCTACGACACCTGGAGCTGGTGTTAGAACGCCTCGCCGTTCATACTTGGTGGTGGCACCTCAGAAATGTCACATCAGCAAAACCACCGTCGACTTCTTGGGGCACGTCGTCCACGCCGACAGAAACTCAGCACACCCAGAACTGCAGAAGGTCGCCAACAGCACATTTCCCACCACCCGGAAACAGATGCAGAAGTTCATTGGCCTGGCCAACTGGCTACGGAACTACATACCCAACTTCGCCACGATCGCCGCCCCACTGACGGATTTGCTGTCCACTCAACGGAAATACAAGTGGAACCTGAGAGCACAGAACACCTTCGACCAACTCAAGGCGCAGTTCACCAGGTGTCACATCCTAGCCAGAGTCGACCCAGGACGACGACTGTACGTGCAGACAGACGCCAGCGCTGTCGGCGAGGGAGTTGTCCTCTACCAGCTGGACGACACTGGCGGACACCTCGTAACCAGCTACGGCAGTGCCAAGTTCGGCAAGGCCGAACGGAGGTACCACAGCAACGAGCACGAGTGCCTCGCCGTCGTCTGGGCCTTGAAACGCTACCGCCACCACCTGGAGGGCCGCCCATTCACACTCAGGACCGACAACAAGTGCCTCACGTGGATGGACACCATGCAGGGCCGACGGGGGAAGCTCATCCGTTGGGCCCTACTGCTGCAATCGTTCGATTTCACCGTCGAGCATGTGTCCGGCGAAGCCAACGAACTCCCTGACTACCTGTCACGAGAACCGAACTCTGAACACGTCATCACGGACGACGAGGACGTCGAATGTTTGGACCCACCACCATGATGTCAACCACGATCAACACAGGCCCACGCATCCTTGAATGCCATACAGCGGGTCCCAGAGCTGAACACCTGGCCAGACGTCAATACCAAGGTCCTGGAAATGCAGATGACGTCAGCCATCGCCCAGCAAGTGGTAAACAAGTGCGCCAGAGGTGTAGCGGACCGTGTACGTGTGTTGGACGGCGTGATTCAGGCCAAGTCATTGAATCCCAATGCAGAATGGAAGACGTATGTCCCGCCAGAAGCCAGAGAGCTAGTCCTAACCCTCGCACATGACCACACCCTCGCTGGACACCCAGGTGTGGACCAGACGAGACGCAACGTCGCCGACCATTACCAGGTTTTCGTTCCTTTTCGCTTGAAACACTAACAAAATTAACTATTTTAGCTAGCTTACAGCATGAATTAAAAAAAACGTAGTTTCATGTTTATTCTTATAATATAAATAATCTGTCAGAAAATCTAAATAAAAAAACTAATTTTAATAACATATTTTCAGTTCAGTTGAAATACCTTATAGATGGACCAGGTTCTTGTGAAATGGTGAAATCAGTGTCCTCGTTTCTACGATTACACTAAATTTGAAATAAACTAAGCGGATGTTTCGATTTGATATGCGATTTTATGCTGGCGGTATTCCTCTTAAGGCGGATGTCTATCTCACGCTTCAAATGCATTGCAGTGTGTCCATAAACAGGATTTTTCTACTAAGTATTCCACATGTGCCCATTGTACTAACATACGAAAAGACAACAAACACCAGACAAGGTCGGAACCTCATTATTAAGACACCATGCTTATTAAAAACACTGTTTCTAAGCCCTCCAACATGGGTAAAAACGCGCTTTTCAGACGTCCATATTTCAAAATGTACTAACCGCATGTATGTGAAACTCAGATTGCAACCTGCACTGAACTTAGTTGCTCGTAATGGCGTCGCGGCATTCGATGCGCGCTTCAAGGTCAACCTTACAGCTCCGTAGTTTTTCAGCTTCTAATACGTGGGTGGTGGGTGCCCTTAATGTAGTTGACAACGTGTCTACACTATATACACTTGGCCTTTTGATCTTTTAAATATTATGATAAAGATCTAATACGGACTCCCGCCGGTAGTGGTAGACTTGTGCATGGTCTCATAATCATTTACATCAACACAAAAAACGTTCGTCTCATGACTTTCACCCGTCACGACGATATGAACGTCACGGAAAATAGTAGTAACTTTCAATAAAAATATGCTATAAGTTAGTGGTACAACGCTGAATTAAACCGAACGTAGCTCATTACACGCGACACGATGCAAGGACAAAGATGAAACTGAAGCATGAGACCGCGAACACGTGGACTGGATTGGACCCGCCTTACTTTGATTAGGAAAAATGTGTGGGATACCTTCTTGGCGTCAGATCCCAGGCCCCAGCCCATGCGTGTGCTGAAAGTGAACAGAGGTAAATAAGGTAATATGAAGACGTAGCGAGTCCTATCCTGTCACACGCATATGCACAGAAAGCCAATACCCCACAGCATATGTCGATTTCGACATATACGTCGGCCTCGACACGTGCGTCGACCTCGATACATGTCGACCCTCGACACATATGTGGACCCTCGACACATGTCGACCCTCGACACATATGTCGACACTCGACACTCGACACATATCGACATTGACATATCGAAAATATTATCAGATAAATGTTGAAACATTGACATGTGTTACATGTCGATGTCGACTTCAACATAACGACATATCGCACACCCCTAGTTCCAGCCCCGACTGCCTAGGGGACGCCGAGAGCCGCCGAGCGAGCCTCCTACAACGGAAGCAAACAGGGAGGAGCCCCGACAAGAGCCGTACAACCTGCGGCGACGGCCAAGGCCGCCCCGCCGCCGATGCTGCCAGTCCAGCCGCCATCGCGTCGCAGCTGAGCCAGCAGGTAGCTGTACGGAGCAATCCCCCCCCCCCCCCCGGGCCCTCAACATAAAACCAGGAATGCCAGCAGCCCCCACAAGATCAGGTCAAAGATGGGCTTCTAGGGGGGGGGGCATTTGACGTCGTCCCAAGCCCTAGGCCTGGGAAGTTAAGCCCGTCCTGACCGTGTCACAGTGTTTTTTTCAGCATGCTCCGGACCCCCTCCCCCTCCCTTTACCAAAATGCCAACAGTGCCGGTGAGTGCGGGGTCGTGTGCCAGCGACACGTGTGAAAGTTTGAATCACTGCCTCATGACGTCACAACGCCCCACCATCACCAACCTCACCGCTAATCAGACAGTGCTTATTAACGTAATATGAAACTAATATTAACAAACTGAGGACTGAGCTGCGGCCAGCAATCAATATGCCTTCAGCAAGAGCCATCTTAATATTAAGTTTTTCTAGTTTTATTCAGTCACGTTGTCACACATTTCAGGGTCAGTGTTTTGTTGTATGTTAATTTAAAGGAATGTTAATTAAGTAATTTGTCATCACCAGTAATTCTTATTATTTTTTATGTCTCAACGCCACTTGACTTCTAATTGTATTCACCTAAATTTCATTCTCATTATCGTAACAGTACTCTAACGTACCTGCCGGCTAGGAGCACGCACGACGGCATTTTTGTCGCCCCGTTCATCGTAAGTCGGCCCTTGTATACGCATTTCCTGCCTCGGCGGTCTGAACTAGGCGAGGCTGTGAGGGGAGCAGCCCGTTCATCGTAAGTCGGCCACGAGGTAGGACGTGCGTCCCAGAGAGGGCTCTCAACTTTGTCTTTCACTGATAGTAACTGCAATAGGTAATTATATTCACTCATCATCTTTTCGCCCTCTTTGTTTACCTCGTGTTTTAGCTCGTGCGCTTATCGCCTATGCTCTTAAACTTAATTTCTCCGCCTACGCGTCCGGGCCGAGGAATCTACATTTACGCCTGTCGGCCGCCTGCGACAAAGTGTTACCAGGACTCTACTACATAGATTCATCTTTATTGTGTACTAATTTAATTGAATCGGCCTACGCGCCAACATAAAACGCCGTTTAACGAGAGAGTGAAAGTGTATTTTCATTGTGTGCATGACCACGTGGCGACCACTGTAACGTGCTACCTGTGTTGTTGCAAATAAAACACCGCTAACCAAGTAAGTCTGTTGTGAATTATTTAATAACATGTCAGAGCTGACTATCATTCTAGTCCTAGGGCAAGGGGTTGTGTGGGTGACCCGAGAGAACCCACGTGGTGAGTTAGCTAGTTTTCTCTGAATGCTTCTACATTGTAGCCATCAACTACATTATCATCCACCACTGCAGGAAGGAGAGGACTGCCAGCCGAACAAACCACGCCCTGAATCGACAACACACCGTCCTAGCCGAGCAAACTGCTAGATGGTGCCCATTTTGCAATCCAGCACCATCTCCGCTTCATTTTACACCTGCACCCAATTTTAATAATCAACCAACTTCCTCTCCAACCTAACTGAGTGGTGACACATGGTGTTTCAAATGTTTGAAGCGCTATCACAGCACACTAAAGTGTATGTCAAAATTCACGTCCAGACAGTGCCAAAAGAAGTATCACTCATTGCTTCACTTCAGTCATGATTCATCTTATGAGCAGCAGGCGCAAACCGAACATACAAAATCTGAGGTTTCTACTTTAGAAAACACTCAATCCCAGAGCCAAACACTACATTTGGCTAACCATCAGGAAAGACAAACTACAATTTTGCTCTCAACAGCCTTGGTACAGGTTAGAGACAGCAGTGGGCAATTTCAGATATTAAGAGTTTTGCTAGATAGTGCATCACAGGTGTCTTTCATATCTGAAAGATGTGTCAGCAGTTAGGACTCCGCTGCCACAAAGACCAAATAGATCTAGCTGGTGTTGGGCTGACCCCTGTATCTGGATAAAGAGGAATTGTGTATTGTTTTTTCAAACCTAATAACTCTCAACACATGAGTTTTGATGTCAAAGCATCCATTTTGAAAGAGATCACACATCACATGCATGCATCAAAAATTGCTCAGAGTGCTGTAAGTCATCTGCAAGATTTAAAGTTAGCTGATCCCTGCTTCAATGTTCCTGGGCCTATTGACATGTTGCTAGCTGTGGACATTGTAAGTGATGCAAATACTGGCAGGAAGGTTGTAGGCAAGCCCAACGCATTTCATACCGTGTTTGGCTGGGTTGTGAGCGGCAGGGTTGCTTCTGAACCTGCTCCTAGTCCTGATGTGTCATTTTTGGTATTGGATGTTAGGGGTGGGCGAATATGAAAATTTCATTTCGAAGCGAATTCGAAGTGAATATGTTGAAATATTCACGAATTCGAATCGAATATCGAATCGAATATCAAGTAAATTGAATTTTTAAACAAATATACAATGCAAAATAATTTACACTGTTAGGAACTTACCTTGAAGGCTAATTCTAAGTTGCGTAAAAAATGAGGGTTTTTTAGTGATTTACAAAAAATGTTTTGACTGGAATTATTTATGTAATTGCTCAGGATGTTGTTTCAGATGATTCTGTAGGGTTGTAGTGGTACCTAAAAGAATCACAAAATCCCAAAAAATTCAGTTAGTTTTATAAATCTTAACTGACCCTAAAATCGTATCTTTTTTAAATTAATAATGAAGTACCTGTTGGAATTTTTAATATTTTCTCGCATGTTTTGCATGTTGCTTCATTTACCGCTGACACTTTTAGTAAAAAATAATCAAATACTGCTCCTGGATTTTTTGGCAGGTGGCCTAGTATTCAGACCTGAAGTGCTTGACTCCGTTAGTTGATTTTAGGAAATTGCCAAAATAGTTTTCCAGGTTATCTTCTTCTGCGTAGTGACATTCGTTACTTTGTATTCACGAGGCGCTTATGGAAACCTACTAGGAATATTCCTGCTGGGTAGCATAGGTCACTTGACTGGATCTACTCACTGCAGAAGC
>PNEQ01006405.1:0-45577 GCA_003012365.1 Medauroidea extradentata
CTAATTAAAAAAAAAAAAAAAGATAGAAGGTGGAGCCAATGAGGGTAGCTAGGTATCAAGACAACGGACATTAACCAAGATGGTGGGTAGACCGTACATAAATAATTACGAGACACATGCTGAACAGATCCCCCGATCCCGCTCCAAGGCTCCTGCAACAGAACCGCCATTACTACACTACTAGTGGCCAATGGGAAAATTAACGATAACGGAAATTTTGTGTATGAACTATGCCCCACGTCGTTTCTGAGTACCAAATCAAAGTTTTAATTTCCGAATGAATACCGTAGTACGTTAATCGCATTGCAGGCGTCATGGTGGAAGAAGTTTGACCGTCTCAACCCCTGTGCTGTTATTGTAGTATGTGCGTATTGATCAAACTGTATTTACCTGCAGGACTCTCGTGTAACTTGTTGGCAATAATAAATAATTTATGTGGTGAATTTTCCAAGTACACCTTATCAATACTCACCAAGCACACACGCATCGAGTCCTACACAGGAGAGCACTCTGGTGAATGCAGTAGGTATGAACATTGATGTGATAAAAGCATAATGGATTGCTACTGTTCACTCTTCATTATTGCAAGCATATCTGAACCGTCGTCTATTCTATTTACACACGTGCTTGAAACAACTCAATAAATTGCGCACCATTGCGTCTCCGTTGATGTAAACTGCAAACAAATCCTGCTTGTGCAGACGTGCAGTTTCCTACTGTTTTAAGTTATTGTAATTTATGCCGCTTTTAAACAACAGTTATTTATACATCTTTCACCGTCTCCGTAGCGTAGTCGTTTTTAGTAGTCATTTTTTAGAACTTTTGAGGAACTTGGAAATGATGTTATTAATTAGCGGCCAGCAATTCTAATATCATAGGGACACTGTTTGAAGGGTGTCTTCTTTTCGTAGATAAACGCATTGGAAACATGTACAATATCTACACAAGAAATAATATTTTCCTTATCACGCTACATCGTATCTCACGCACCAGATCCACTTACTCTTAAGACCCCATGCTGTTCACGCGGCAAACATTCATAATTTTAAATTTGCGCCTGTTTGTTTTATAGACGTTACTTGTGACTACATTCCCCCCTTGTAAATATTATTTTAGCTCTCATAGTCTTCCCATAGCAGCGTGTCGAAGTCGGAATTCACCAGTTACGGGAACATAGGCATAACAAAAATTTAGTGAGATACTCAAATGAATTAATTTACACTGAAATAAGATATTATGGGCCAAATTCTAAAGGATTTATGAACGCACAATGTAATGCCTTTGTACTTTTAAAAAAAAATCTGAAAACGATGGAAATGTACGTAACGTATGGCAATTTTTAAAAATGACAAGAGAACTTCGTGGCGTCCTTTTAAATATTTTAGCATATTGCCCATAATATATATCAATTTATGTAAATAAGTAAGTTACTTGGTTTTTGTAATTCCTATGTTCCTGTAACCTGCGAATTCTGACTTTAGTACGCCACTATGAGAAAACTTTAAGAGCTGAAAAATGTTTACAAATGGAAACTGTAGTCATAAGAATGTCTGTAAAACGAACAATATGTCGTACAAATATAAAGTTATTATTTTTGACCAAATGAACAGCCTTAATTAAGGACCGCAAAACCCTCTCAACATATCTTACACTCTCGCTGGTACTTTGTCTCATTGATGCCCGCAACCAGTAGTACTTGGCAGTTGTGCGTGTTGCCCGCGTGCAAGGTGTTTGATACACAGTATTCGTTTAGAAGTTAAATATTTCCGTTTGGTCTCGAAAAACGCGGAAAGGTTTATTCGTGTTTCCACTAAATATTCCGTTCAGATAATTGAAATATACTGACTCATATTCGCCCGACACTTGGCCCAGAACGCAGGTTTATCATTCTGTATTTACGTGCTACAAAAGCGCTGTTTCTGACTGGCCAACTTCAAATTAGTTTCGGACGAAAACTGTGCCGTTACGCACTTGCAACAAGAGTTAGGTAACAAATGGACGGTTTAGTTAGTGTACTTCCCTAACTTAACAAAAACCGTCCTTCTGTTAAGCGAACAGCATATTTTGGTACTTAAACATTCAAACTATCAGAGGGGAAAGGAAAAGAGTGCAGAACATGGCACGTGAAGGGGGAGAGGGGGGCGCGGCTCGAATTCTGGTGAAGTTACCCGATCAATGCCGAGGAAAGAAACCTCTTCACTTCAGAGTTCTCGCATCCAAGACATAAGCAAGTCTCCCCGCCATCTTGACTGTGTTTATATACATACATATATATATATATATATACACACACACGTACACACATAGTTCGTAATTAAGTAATAAGTGAGCACATTTGGGGCCACATCGTGTCTACAGAAATAATCAAAAATTAGTTTTTGATCTTGGCTGTGATACACACACACACATATATATACACACATACATACACACACATAGTTCGTAATTAAGTGAGCACATTTGGGGCCATCTTGTCTACAGAAATAATTAAAAGTTAGTTTTTGATCTTGGCTGTGTTTTATATAGTTCATGACAAAATGAGCACATTTGAGGACCATCATGTACACAGAAATATTATAAAATTAACGTTTCTTCTGATCTCAGGCGTTAATGTATATTTACGGTACAGTTTATTGTTACTGAGTGTAATTTGCTCGTATTAAAACTGTCAGCAAACTGTAAATTACGTAATGGTAAAAAGTCACTATGTTTCCCAAAGTGTTAATTTTAACCCGAGCCACTTGTACTTGACAGATTGTCAGGTGTTGACCTTGTAACTGGTCCCTGCTAGGCGCTATGCCATGCGATACAGCGGCGCTGATGATGATAGACAAGTGAGGCTGTTGACAGGCGGCTTGTAGTGGTGTCAAACTGATACAACAATTTAACACTCTACAGAAGGTAAAGAAATGTTTGAGACACAATACTTGGACGTAGTTATGTAATAAGGTACCAAGCCACTAGTAATTTATTTTGAGATAATCTCACCTCGTAGAAGGAAGAAGAAGGTACATATTATGTCCTAGAAAAAGAACAACCATTAAATCACAATATCTCAACAAGAAAATGAGCCAAGAATATTCGGTTTATACAAGATTTAGATAGCCACAAAAACACTTTGACCATTAAATATCTCAGTTCCAGAAAACTGCGGGTTGGTTACATTTCTAATATTCGACTGGTCGCTGAGAGATACTTTTGGAAATTGTCTCTCAACTACATGAGGAAGATTTACCTCGAGCCCGTGAGTTTTTGAGTTGTTGGAGTCTCGAGATCAGAGAGTGCATAAGACTCGGCGAGTCGAAAATGGATTTCCAGCCTGACCATAACCATAATGTGAGTTTATCGGTAGTATTGACACAAAAATCAACTGTAAAACGTATTTTATTAGTTTAAAATAAAAATTAAAAACAACTTCGATTTACGGCTCGCTGAAGGACGAAAGCCACATGTATAGTCCATTAGGTAGTTCACTCACAAATATCATGCTACACGAGTATAAAAAAAAACTTACGTGAATTTAAAAAAAAATTATCGAAGAGACACACTGAGTAGTTTCTAAAAATAAAATATGAAGTAGTCTTGGATTTGTATTCAAGAAATTATTTTAACGTCCATTTTCATAATAGCAACTCCTAATATATCACTTAAGGCGGCCGCCTGGTGAAGGGTGTGTTTGTGTGTGAGAGGCGAAAATCGACGAGGCTCTACGAGCGACGCCGGCCGACACATGAATTGTAATATCGCCTCTACGTCCAAAGCCGTAAATTCGCGTTCAGTTTTCCCACCGTAACGTTATTACTGCGGACTTCAAGTGGTGACCCTAACATTGTATTGAACCTACCGCTGTAACAAAGTCTAATGCACGTATACACCTCAATTTCGAAAAAAATTCGTTACATATATCTTGAGAAACATGAAAACTACCTTCTGAAAAAAAAAAAAGTACTTTAGCCAAGTTTAAGGGCCTTAAAATAATGTTTCCAGTAATTTTTGGTGTTTAACGTAGTTCTAGACAATTGTTAAGTTAAGATGATAGGTTTTACAGAACTTTAACACGCGGACTTATGAGCCAATGAGGGTGAAGTAAGGCGAAGTGACAACACAACAGCCATGCCCGAGACAGGATTCAAACCCAGGACAACTCGCACCGTAGATCGGCGCCTAACCGACGACGCTACGGAGGCCGGCACACCTTGGTTAGTTCCATGAATTGTGAGATTTTTAAATATTTGTTGTAATGAGATTTTACAATCAGAATTTATTGGTTTGTGGCAAACGCCATTGCTCATGTTTTGCTGATCAAACTTGAGTAGAATGACAAAGTACAAAAAAGAACCAAAAAAACAGACATAAAACAAAACAAACAAAAAAACAGAGAATAAAGCTATCCCAGATGAATTATATCAGGTTTTTTTTACTATACAAAGAATTCTAAGGGTATGATTCAGTCTAATATCGACACAACACCCAGACACAAAAAACAGGCACAAATAGAACGAGATTTCAAAAATGAAAAAAATTGTGTTCCCTGGTAAATTGGGGTTTATATAGCCTGGATGGTCTCTAACCTGCTCGGTCAATGGTGGCAAAGCATGTGTGAGAGGCAAACATCCTCTGATTGGCTGAGCACCTTGCAGTAATGCTGGTTGGTGTTCTGCCGAGACTATTAAACATAGATCTGTTTATTAATTTACTTTTTCTCTAACATGGTTTCTTTTTTTCTTAAAGGCAACCACATACTATTCAGTTCAATGCTCTGTTGGCATATGATGTTTTGGTTACCGGTTATGTAAGCGGATTCTTTTATTTTTCGTTTAATTCTGTCTTTTTCCTGACTTACTGGGTTAGCCGAGTCCCAGAGTATTTTACTGCTATTTCCCCATGCATGTTCGGCAATTATAGATTTTTGATTTCACCCTTTTGCGTGTTGTTCTTGTGTTCTTTGACGCGAGTGGATAATGTTCTATGTATAAAGAGCCACATTTGCATGGTATTTGGTATATGCATTCGTGGGTTTATTGTTTATCTACTATGGGTTTTACTTTAGTAAGAGTGTTTTTTAAAGCGGAGCTGGAACGGAATGCTGTTCGTAGGTCGTATTTGTTGGCCAGCCTTATTTTTTCAAAGAATCCACGGACATATGGAATAATCAGAGTTCCGGAAGGTGGTTTGTCTGTGATGACTGCGCACTTTGTTGAATTTGGTTCTCTTAACTGTTTATCAGTGATAAATCTCGGATACTTGTTGGCCACTAATTCTTTTCCTAGGTGACACTGTTCCTCAATTAATGTTTTCCAGTCTGAGCAGTTCTTTTCTGTTCAATTCGCTAGGGTGCAAACAATGCCCGACTTAGTACTAGTTGGATAGTTAGATTCAAAATGCGTGTAAAGTGTTCCGATCATATAGTAGTTTTGAAAATGTCTTCCTTCGTGAGATCAAAATACGTTCAAATAGCTCCCGTTTTTAAATTCGAATACGCAATAAACAAAAAGAAAGTCAACTTAATAACTAGCCTATTTTGAATAAATTTTAAAAATGATTTCCTTATATAAGTCACATTATGCATATATATATATATATATATATATATATATATATATATATATATATATATATATATATATAGAGAGAGAGAGAGAGAGAGAGAGAGAGAGAGGGACATTGCAAATTGGACGTAAGCTTTACCTTGCTATTATAACTACTTATGTTACACTGAAAATTGAACTAAATCTTTATTCCGAAAGGAATAGACCTATCCTAAATGTTTTGGAAATTTAACGTAGCTCTCATAAACAAAACAACAAAAAGTTGTCAGAAAAATATTAGTAGAGATCTCACTCGCTAGAAATATATTAGAGATGAGATACCCCACAAATTTTCTAGCCTCCTGTACCTGGTTTATCGCCTATTGTCAATAAAATAAAATTGGAAATGAACTCAATTGACTTTTTTTCAAAGAAAAGATTAACTACAAAAACACGTACGCAAAAAACAAGGACAGAGTGACTCCAACAGAATTAATGGAAAACTGTAGATGACATGGACGTTTCGAAAACAAGTATTTTACAAAATTTTATAAAAAACCAAAAATATTATACGAAAGAGTTAACACAGATAGTTAATAAACATTTTTTTTTTAGAGATGACTAAAATTTCGGATAAAAGATAATTAATTAAATGTGACAAGACTGAAAAAAGAAAAATAATAATAACTTTAACACATCTGAACTTAAGGGCACGGGCCCGAGTTTGTTCGCATTTAACGACAATTGTTTTTTAAAACATAAATGGGAGCCGATATCGTAAAATTGCTTCGTAACTTTGCTATGACTGATTTAAACTGCATACTCTAATTTTGTTGAGTCAGAACTGTGCAATATAGTTGCTAATTACTTAATTAACGAAATTTCCTTTTAATTGATAAATTAGCTGTACTGATCATACAGTTTGTCTCGAAAAATTACATTGCATAGTAAAACCAATTTGCAAAATAGTTACGAAGCAATTTTACGATATTAAGTCTCGTATGGATTTTAAAAAATAATTTTCTTGTAAGCCCAAAAGCTCGGACCCAAGCCCTTAAACGGTGCGCGCGGAAATAAAATCTCAAACAGGACCGAACGAATGTACAGAGAAATTTCTAAAACTGAAAAATAGGAATTCTAAAAATTCCCTTTGTGAGATGATTCCTGGTAAAAATGAGATAAAGTTACATGATACAAAATTTTCGTTGGCGCACGTTTATAACGGTCAAGTTCACGTTGGCAAGTTGAATTCGACAACTGAATTTTGTTAACATATCCTAAAGTAATGCAAATGAGAGAATGAATTTCTGAGCGTGGTTTATTAGTAACAAGATCAGCAATCTGTGCAAATATGGTATCGAATATACGTCACCTTCGTTGAATTGTGAGGTTGGTCACGTTGTTTCTCACCGTAGAATTAGTTGCCATTACATTTTATGGATATTAAATGCCACGGTTTGTTGCGCAAATCTCCAATGAGCAAAAAAGGCAGCCTCGTCGCAACACCCTCAAATCAAACGTTTTCGAGAAAATATAAAATGTGAATACTGACAGGTAGGCAACCCGAAATACACAGGAGAACTAACTGAACGTAACGAACTGGTTACTGACGAATGGATAGAGAACACGAATGAACAAACGCAAAGCGTAGTTAAGCAGTCGTAGTTTTGTGTGAGATAATAATAGATAAAGTATTATGCTTCGTGTTTTTAAAGCCACGTGCCAGTAAATGTCATGGTGATATTAAAAGGCCGTACTACGAAGGGAATCATGAAATTCATTCTGTGTACAGCACCGAAACGTGTACTACTAATAACCACAAAGACTGTATGGAAAGAAAGGTGTAGATTACGTGACATTAATTAACAGACATTTATTAACTATATCAAGGTTGCAGCATCAATGAGGTTTGTTAATGCTACGCCTCCCGGTGAATAGCCTTCGTAGCGCTTTGTGGTATTACACAACCTCAAAAACAACACAAGTAATATGTACTTGCATTCAAATAAAACGAGCATGTTGCGATTTACGTAACAAAGGCACATGTAAACGACAATCAATGATTGTTCTAGCCCACATTAACATTATTACGCGCGGAAACTGTTTGCCGCCTTACTGCAAGGTAACGAGTGATGTTTATGAGGTTAACATGTTGCTGTCTTATTCCCATGCAAGACGATTGTCCCGCAAGAAATGTGCGCATGCATTATTCATGGCCACACACAATCAACTGATGAATGGGGCGAAACAAGACTCACCCTTCAGTACCACAGTGATACAGACTAGCGAGCCTGACCGACATGGTCTTGGTTTATGGTAAAGCAAAATGCAGTGGAAGATTAGCTGCACGAATGTATCGCGCAAGATATTACAACACACGACACCCAGCAAATACAATGTTTGCAAGAATTGTCCATCGCCTGCGAGATATGGGAAGTCTCCTACCTATGTTTCGCAACTGTGGTGTGCAGGCGACGAAGCGTACATCACAAGTTGAAGAAAATGTAGTGAACAGAGTCGACAATGAACCATCAACCAGCACCCGTGCCATCGCACATACATTGGATGCATCTCGTGTGACGGTGTGAATGTGATGTATGAACAGCAGCTTCGACCCTACCACCCACGATATGAGTTCTGCACATGGTTTCTGCCGAAGACAGCACGTGAGACCAACTGTTCGAGGTGTGTTCTGTTTACAGACGAAGCCTGTTTCACTCACCATTGTTATTATAACAGCCACAACAGCCATGTGTGGGCGAACGAAAACCCACATGCGACTGTCTTAACATTTAACCAAGAGAGATTTTCCGTCAACATGTGGGTTGGGAACGAAAACCCACATGCGACTGTCTTAACATTTCACCAAGAGAGATTTTCCGTCAACATGTGGGTTGGCATAGTCCATGATCACTTAGGACAACACGTGTTACCAGCACGTGTTGATGGCTATTTGTACCAGCGCTTCTTACAATACACACTTCCCGAGTTACTGGAAGACGTACTACTTGCGATTCGTAACCACGTGTGGCTACAGGACGATGGGGCACAATCACACAATGCTCGTGCTGTTTGTGAGTACCTCAACCAAGTATTTACAGAGGAGTGGATAGGTAGGGGAGGCCCTGTCGAGTGGCCTGCGCGCTCCCCCGATTTGTCACACCTGAACTTCTACCTGTGGGGTCACGTGAAGAGTCTAGTCTACGAGACTCCAGTGGACACGGTGCAAGAACTTGTGGCATGCATTGCAGCAGCTGGCGAAGTGATCCGAAGGGACGCCAACATTCTCCAGCGTGTGCAGTTGTTTCAGAAGGGTTACAATGCCTGTGTTAATGAAGGTGACTAGACTTTCGAGCGTCTGTTGTGATAATATTTGACACATTACGAGTTGCGCTATCTACGTACTTTGTGAGTTCACAATACATTACAATACATCACTAACTGTCGAGCTTCGTCTCCGGCCATCATGATTTCAGTTTTCTCATTGTTGCGCTCAAAGCGAATGCTGGGATGGTTCCTTAAGGAAGGCCATAGTCGACTCCTCTCAGCTCGTGCCATTATACGAACTTGTGTGACACCGTCTCTAATGACGTCGATGCCGACGAGACGTAAAGCCCACTTACTTTACCTCGAAATTCTTATCTGGATCATTCACTTGTCACTTCCCAGATCGGCCATCATCGTCACGTCACTCTTACACTGTTTACCTAATAGCAACTTGCGCGAGGCTCTCCATGAATGAATGGTTAATTCTACTTTATACTAGAGAGCAAAGCTATTAGATGTCAGTTTCCACAGCTAGTAACGTAGGGTCAATACCAGTTGTTAACATTTATAGTTTTCGTCACAATGGAAAGCAAGGTTAGTTCTAACTACTATTTCCATCCCCAAGGAACCTCACAAGAAAAATAATGTGAAAAAACTTGCACCCAGAAAATTTTACCTGCCCACTGTTACGACCGACGTAGTCAGGCGCACCAAGAGAAATTCCGGGCTGTTGAGCAATGTGTGCTGTATGCCTCCATCCCCTTCTGTAATTAGACCCCTACACATCACGGAAATAGTCAAATTGTCTAATGGAACCCTGCTTAAATTAATATATGTTGATGGTTTAATTGTGACAAATATCGTAAATACAATTGTTAGTTCTATTTTTAACGCTTCTATTGCATATTACGGGTCAGACACGATCCGTGCTACTTGGGAACCCGGACCAATGAGCGATGCACCCATTTCTTGGCAGACTCGAGCAGTAACCCGGAGTCAAACATAAGTAAGGCGGCTGCGAGAGTTGTGGCAGGAAAGAGTTACGACAGAGCGTTGCTGACTACAGCTGTGTTACAAATACTTCACATTAACACTCTCACTCGCTCGCAGAATCCCTATAAATCATTTTGGAATGCATACATTCACGTACTCTACTGGCTACATTACAATCGCTGGTATCGCGCATACAGTGTCTTGTTCTTAGACTATAGTTATTATTTGCCGTACCCACGGCCGTAGAAGAACAGGTCTGGACACTCGCCTATCTACCAATGTATTTCGCTTGATCCTCCTGTTGTTTGGCTGCAGTTCGTCAAGTTACCGAGAATGTCGTACTTTTTGGCGCTGTAATCCGGGCGGTCGGACTCAAACTCCGCCCACTTCTCCCATTGTTAACATCATAAAGTAAATAAAGATTGCTGGAGCCATGCTTCAAAATTGTGAACGAAGGAAATATTTCATAAATTGATAAAGAATACGTTTTGATAATTGTTTATCATTGTGAGAGGGAAGTGGGCGGAGTTTAGTCCGACCGCCCTAACTGCAGTGCCAAAGGAGTAGAGCATTCTCGGTAACCTGGTGAACTGCAGCCAAATAAGAAGGGGGTCAAGTTACCAGGCGAGTGTCCAGACCTGTTCTTCTACGGCCGTGGCCTGTACCTGAGCATATACAGCAGCCAACATGTGGGAGCAGTAAACAAACTAACAATAATCCATGGAATACACGTAGAGTGTGCATAGAGCATGAATTTACAAACATGGTACCCTTGCACCAGCGATGACAGAAAGAGAGAAAAGTACAGATGGAACGTTAGCAGCCGATACTGAGGCCAAGCTGACCTTGATTCTTTAGGTTGCAATATGGCTGAGTGCAATCAGCTGTTTCTGTAGACGTATTGAGAAACGAGGTTATGGTTGGCCAACCCACAGTCGCATTATACTCGTTCCTATGATAATAAACAACATTTCTCAGTTATCAATATGTCGGATGGGATCCTTCCTCTTCTGTCTCAAGGCTTCATACCTCTCGCCACAGAATATATCTTATGCTCCAGCTGTATGTTTCTCTAATATCTGTCGTGCACTAACATTCTGCATCATGGAACACCACTCTATGACATTTTCTTAAAAGTTCTGAATGTGCCCCACATCCCAAACACATAGGGATCAAACGAAGTTCACGAAGATAAATAAATGACGTGATTTCCGAAGGATAGTGCACGAGTGCGAATATTTGTGCAATTTGGAACACGTGCTATAAAAGCGAGGTAGTCCAGAGAGACGGGATGGCTAGAGGTGATAGTTTATCGCGGGAAAACTTGACACACGTTCAGCTTACCAGGAGATACTGGCTTTTACTTGTACTTGCGGCTCTTACCCTATTTGACTGAGCCAATAAGAATCTCGCTATTCTAATGTTTGATGCCTGCTATTGGTCTGCAGACAGCTACTTTGTGTCAGAAGTATACCGCCGAATCATATAAATTGCAAGAAACTACAACATTTTCAAAGGTATGTTGATACAAAACATTTTCGCGATATACCATCAACCATCATATCTATGGATGGCGTACCTCCGCGTAGAGCGGACCTGGTGTCAAGAGACGTGGCCGTGGCAATGACATCGTGTAACCGAGGGGCGTAACGTGTCCAACGAGCAAGAGTGGGTCTTGTGGACTTTGATTAACAAAGAGCTTTCGCTCGTTACAATCTATTCAGAAGTAAGCAGTCTATACATTCTTCGGGCTACTCACCTCGCTCTGTCTAGTAGTTGGTTGTTTCTAAAGGGTCAAGAAAGTCCTGCTATGTTACTATTTTCAGCCCATTCGTGTCTTTCCGCGCGTAACAGCTAACGACGGGAAATGTCTTACCTCTCTGGACACGTCACTTTATGTTTGCGCGTTTAAAATAAACTGTCCAGTTGGTACGAATCTACACACTTAAATAAAAAAAAGTTTATTAATGACATGTAACAAAAATATGTCGAATTGTGTTGATTTTATTTCAGCAATGCGGCATTTAAACAGTATAACACACAGAACTATGTACGGCGATTCGCTGCCAACCGTAGAAATAGTATGGTAGCTATTGTTAATGTTAAAATATAAGCAGTAATGCCTAGTGAATTTTTTCAAAGGTTAAATCTTTAGTACATTATTTTTTCGGAACGACCCATAATTCGTTCTGTTGTTAAGCTGTAATATTGGAATAATGTAGGCCCCAATAGCTCGTGTTGTGGTTCAAGTGGTAAAAGCTTATAAATTACCGACACTTTTCGAACAAATTAGCCTACCGACAATGAGTTACAAATCAATAATTAATTAGTTATTTGGAAATAAGTTTTTTCAATATTTGAGTATAAAATCATAATACTTCTAGTTCCAACACAAATTGAAAACGCAAAACTACCTCTTCCGCGCAACATTTCACAAAAAAAATAATAATCTTCACCTTTATAACGAAGTTTATCTGAACAAAAAAAGTTGTCTCATACATGAACCTCGACTACAATATGTTATGTTCTCATTTTATTTTACATATCCCGACACTAATGCAACTATATGCAGAAATGTTCCCAATCCAAACTCGCTCATTAACTAATATATTCGTAAATTACTTTTTATGTTCGTCTTATAGGCGTTACCATACCATTTATCCGACTGTACCGAAAATGTCGTGAGTTGTTGTGAGTGTGCCCGCGTAGGTTTCTGTCCAAAAAAAAAAGGGGGGGAGGGAATTGTGCATGTGGCGAGAAAAACGGGGTTGATGAGCAGAACGAGGACCATAAAAAATTAGTAAAAAAGAAAAACTTTCGTGCGCACGCGAAGGTTACTGTTCGAAAGAAAATTATTCTTGGAGCGTGAGTACAAGGACAGAACGGGTATCCAAAAATTTAGGAAACAATATTCTTTTTAAAATGTTTCTAAAACGATCGATGACCCTTAACATATTTTTCGACAATTTAACACTTTTCATAACTTTTTTTTTTCAGAAATATTTTAGTATTAAATTGAAAACCCCGCGTAAGAAGTTGATGTTGGTAATAGTTCTTAAATTATATAGTCTTCTCAACCTTTAGTAGAATTAACCATAAAGAATGTTAGATAAATAAAGCTGTCGACTGAAACCATGTGGAACGCCCTCATTTTCACGTAGAGCGTTGAACCAGTAGAGACGAGATCTCGCAGCCTATGTCAGCGGGTCGAAGTGGGCCTGATTGGCCAGTTATTATTGGCGAGTGGAAGGTGTGAAAGGCTCGGCTGGAGAGGCGACGAAGCGACGAGGAAGAAGCGCTGTGGTAAACGAGGCGTAGGTTCGATAATCGATAAGAAGAGAGTGACTACGATAATACGAGAGGGTGACTCAGAAAGAGAGAAAAAGAAAGAAAAAAGGGGGGGGGAGAAATGGATTATTCTATATAACTGAAGCAAAGTCAGCAATAGAAGGTGATAACGAAAATACAGAGCGAAAAATCGAAATGAAATTAGTGCCAAATTAGACAAAATATATGGTCTTACTTAAAAATATTCAATGTGCTGGTGCCAAAGTATTGCTAAATGCTTGTAGGTTCAATCATTTCCCCAATAATTGTTATGAGTATCAGCAAATCGCATAATTCATGTATGCAGGTTCTTGCACCAGTACTGCGTTTTTTTTTTTTTAATTTATTTGGAAATATAGTTTTGGCACTTACATAATTTCGTAATTCTAAATTTGGAGGAATGTATGTTCAAAATATTTGAATTAACTGCAGAGTGTTTTTAATTTGAGATAGGTATTTATAATAGGTAGAAATACATTACGACAGTGTGGGAAGTTAAGAAATAAGAAGGAAATAACTTTGTCCTGAGTATGCCAGAGCAGTCGTAATTATTTATTAAAGCCACGATTTTTTTTTGCGAAAAGAATTCTGCAGCATTTGATTTCAATGTCTTACATACACACCTGCAGCTCTGCTTCATGGTCAGCTGTTTTAACTGTCTTTCTTGGAATTCTACTGGAAAATAACAGACGTGTAGTGTCCCAACAACTTAATTCTGGTATGTGCAGTCAAATGAGGCAAGTGTCTGAACAAGTACACGCTGCCAATAATCACAGAGGCAGAGTTGTTGATGTGCACGATAGGTAGAGACATGAACTTTTCGCGAAAAGAAATTTGCCTCACTTTGTGTCAGTGACTTGTGTGCACGTCTGCAGACTTGCTTCACGGTCAGAGATAGGATGTTTTGACATTCGTGTGTCGTTGGGTTTTACACGCAAATCACAGACGTGTGGTGTTACAGTAACCTTATTGTGATTGGTACAGTCAAATGAGAAACGTCACAGTTCAAAGGCACGTTGCCAATATATGTGAAGCAGAACTGCAGACGTGCACATAAGGCACTGGAACAAAGTGGGGCAAAATTCTTTTCGCGAAAAGTTCATGTCTCTAACGATAGGCATTGAAACCAAGTAGTGGAAAACTTTTTAGCGACAAAATCATGGCTCTAACAATTACGCTTCGATTCCTTTAAGTTCAGTAAATTTTGACAGTTCTGACGAAACATATAGTGATTTTATAGTAAAATTCCGGACTGGACTGAACATGGACTGGATTCAACACGGAGCGAACCCAAAGTGAAAGTGGACTGAAATGCGTTTACAGTAAAATTTTCGATCCATATTGGCATGTAATCATGGACTGAGTCCGTGTCTAGCGACATCTCTTTGCGAAACATTGACCGACAGAACAAATGACTGTCAGAAAAGCACGAGGGGAATATTTGTTTGATATTTCGTTTGAATTTATTCATCAGAATACTTCTTTTGATTTCTTTGCCACTTCCCAGTATTTTTTACAACCTTAAACATTTTTATTTAGCTAGCCTAGGACGATTCTAACCTCTTACTTAACCAAAGAAATGATTCAAGATGGCGACCGCTTCGTTTTCTTTCAGTTAAGTCCGATGGGTGTTTAAAGTAGACGTTTTAATCCGGACTCTACAGTTAGTCCACTTCGCCGACTGGACTGGATTACCCACTCCACTCCTACTACAGTCCAGTAGGAACAATATTCTTCAGTCCACTCCTAATTCAATTGTTTGAACTGTTTCTCTAAACGTAGTAAAATTGTGTACTGCCATGAACCATGAAGCACTACCTTGGGTCGAACATAAAGCAGCTAGGCCATGTCAAGTAGGCCGCCTGAAATAGTTTACAAACAGGCAAACTCGGCCAAGTAATGATATTACTAAACACTGCGAGGATACGAGTTGCCACACAAGGTATGACTAGAGATGACGGTATATCGTGAAAATGTTTTGTTGCCAACATACCCTTCCAAACGCTGTAGTTTCTTGCGCCATATCTGATACGGTGATATACTTCTGACACAACGTAGTTGTCTGCAGACCAATAACAGTTATCAAATATTAAAATATCGCGATTCTTATTGGCTCAGTCAAATGCAACAGCTCCTAGTACAAGCCAAAGTCAGTAATCTTCTGATAAGCTGAACGTGTGTTGAAATCCAGCAAACAGGCAAGTTTTCCCACGATAAAGGAGCGTGTCATCCTACCGACGAGGTCTGTCTGCGCCACATTGTAGCCAGGTCACTATGCCAAGATGCACCAGGACAGCCAGATATGTTCGCAATATAACCCTGGTTTCACATTGGGTAGGACTGTCGACGTAACTAAATCCAGTGGATATTTAAATAAACTATACACCACAATGTGAATTTATAGAATCCCTCTCCGCGTCTACAGTCATTAACCTGTATTATATTATGTAACAAACCATCGTGGTACAAGTTCCTAACTGAATAACAGTTATTAATACAACATCGGTCCTTAACACGTAATAACTTATAAGCTTTGTGACTAACTACGTAACATCCTTTATACAACTTGTATGCTTAAGTAAATAAGTAACAATTCTGGTAACCATAATAGTAAGTTACATAGTCCCAGTCGCAATGCAATACAATTACACCTCGGGTTTACTTTAGAACTAGAACTGTCTACTGATAAAGCATCACACATGTACAACACTTATATTGAACAACACTTCATAGAGTTAGTTCCCTTAGAACTGTACAAATTTGTTGACGTTATGAGAAACCAGACAAAACAGAGAACTTATTAAAAATGTTGTATATTTGTGCATACTGTGAATTATAACTTAATGAAAGAAACATTCGCTAAACTTTCATGTCAGTAGCACTTAAATATGCCCCAATATATCTCATTTTCTTTCCCTACCTGAAAGATAATCGTGTCGTCCAGTTTCAACTGTAAATTTTGAACCAGCCTGCTGATCACAAAAATGCAATATTACACAGTTTAATAACTGATGACGTAGTAACTAACGTAAAAATTGATTTTGAAATACAATTAAATAGTATGCATGTAACTTGAGTCAATGATGTTATGCCAAGCGAAACAAATTTGCCTAAAGAAGCACAAATCAAACGCTTGAACATCGAACATTATTTATAATATCGTAAAATTCTGTAAACATTTAACACCGTAGCGTTTATAACAACCTTATCATCATCACTTCAACAAAATACTTTAAACAACTGCAGCATACGAGACTGATCTGAAATAGTGGTAACAACGGCAATCGTATCTGGACATCCTGGTGTATGCTGGCAGAGAAGTGTCCCCGGGCGCCGATATGGAGCATACAGACCCCGTCGATAGCGTCCTATGCCTCTATATCGCCCCGTGGCTCCTAGTTGTAGTGAGGAATTGCGACGTTGCATTATATCCAGTGTTTAATATTTATAAATTCGTTGTCGGGTTAACCAGGTTACGAAAACCGAGGGACGGGCGCAACGGTATCCCGTTGGACTAGCATTCGGGAGGATCTGGTGTTTCCATTCCCGTAGCCGGGGGCCAACTTGATTTCGGCTTTCCATAGTTAACCGAAATTGCTCCAGGCGATGGTTAGGATGGTTGGTTCCTTAAGCGCCTGTGTCACTTATTATGTATAATTTGTCTAAATTTCGTCATAATAAAAAATTTGGCAAGATTTAATTGAAATTTTTCAATAGGGACTTAGCTAATTACTTTATAGTTAATTACGTACATTGTTTTATAAAAATTAAAGCGGGGCTGTGAAATAATTAAGCTAATTTAAAATGTAAGATTAAAATACTCTTTCCCCAAACAATAAACAGTAAATAACTCCCATTGCCGGTTTCATCAAATAATACGCACCTAATAGTAAAATGTAATATTTCTATAAAGAAATGTGGCCGGTTATTCATCACGTCATTAATTTATTAAACAAAAACGAATATTATTAACAAAAGAGCCTCTTAACAAAGGCCATGGCCGACTCCTCTCCCAGCTCCTGTCATTGTACCATGTTGTGTGTCACTGTCTGTAATGACCTTGTTGTCGACGAGACGTAAACACTTATCTTACTTTACCGGTCGCTAGGGCAGGCTGCTTACCAAAGCCTGCATCTTTGTTTGACTCAGGGGTACATTATGGGTCGTAATCATTTGCAACTGCATTTGACCCCAGCAGTATTTAAAATACACCAACCTGTATACGAGAGGAAAGAACGCGACTCCTGAAGTCGAATGCCAAATGTATAAAGTAAACTATATTAAATAATTGAAGCTTGCGAGGAGGCAAAAGAGAATTTTATAGATGAAAGCTGTCAATATAACAGTTTGATACAGTACGATAAAATCCTTAAATATACGAAATTCATTGTAGACTTTGCATGAATTATATATTAAAAATTAAACTGTACAAAACATAGGCCATCTTCTAGATGCCACCTTTCAAGTGATTTATTGTTGGAGGGTTTTTAAAGAGTTTGTGTATAATCCATGTCTTTGTTTCCTCTCCACCAACAGCTGAGTGTAAGCCTGGACTAAGCGTCGCCTCCATGTGGCGCCGCCATGGTATTGATTGTTCGCGAATGACTCAGCACTTCTGAAAGCTCTCTTTCTGCCAACTGCGTATCCTTCCGCCTCAACTGACCTATTGACTAATGTACAACAATCGCTAAGGCGTAGTTTTATAATGAGATAGATCATTAAAGCTACATAATATGCGCTTCGAAGAATCACTGAACATTTTGAAATTAATAAAGTTATTTATACCCTTTTTGGTAGCAACAAACGTTCATTTTATTTTTTAAAGATTTTTGCACCCTAAATATCAGAAACTGTGTTGTAAATATAAGCCAAAATCAATCAAAATAATTTTTTTGCTGGTTAACTATGAATTTTTTTATACAGCCTACACACAATAATCACTGTGCATTGTACGTGCGCCCACAGCCTTTCATTTTTATTCGAAAACAGTGTGCTAAAATTAATTTGAGTCATTCGTAACTGTACGAATAAAACTACCAAACCATTGCATTACGTCACAAAATGAAACCATTACAAACATCGGTATAATTTTTAGCCCATGTTTGTATTCTTGTGAAAGAAATATTTATTCAAATTGCAATGGCCCAATTAACTAAACATTTTAATTCTATTCAGTCCTTGAGGCATTAGGCTATTTTTTTTATCACTTTCCAAGTTGATTGTAAAAATATTCCACGTGTATAATATTTTAATTTGAAAATGGTTTCTTTATTAAATAATACATTACTTTTTAAAATTTTGTGTTATTTTTCTTCTTGCCTCACATGTGGTTAAATTATATAATTTAATATTTTATTTTATTTTAGGTAATTATTCATTGTTTTCAATATCTGTACGAAGAAAGCTGAGCTATGCAGAAACCTTTCATGTTTGTATATATTTACTACAGTTAGAGATGGTGGTTTATCGCCGGAAAACTTGACTGTTTGCTGGGTTTCAACGCGCGTTCAGATTATCAGAAGATTACTGGCTATCGCTTGTGCGTGGAGCTACATCTCTATTTGACTGAGCTAATAAGAATCCCGCTATTGTAGTATTGGATGCCTGATATTGGTCTGCAGAGAGCTTCGTTATGTCAGACGTATATCACCCAATCATACATGTCACAAGAAACAGTGTATGAAGGGTATGTTGGTACAAAACATTTTCAGATATACCATCATCTCTAACTATAAGTTTATTATGTTGCATTTTACTATTGAACAACGTTGGTTAAATTGTCTTGGACTGGATTACGGAAAGGTGAAGGAGAACTGGTCTCTTGCAGCTTTTGACTTATCAGTTTTTCACCGAATATTGTACTGTACAGTGTTAAAAATTTCCGAACATTTCCGGATAATTTTATGGAAATATTTATTTAACTAACGGAAACATTATTTTGTTATACATGATTTCGTTTCATTAATTAAACATGTCTAAAACTGCGAGAAGAAACAAAAAATAACCGTACGCATTATTGTGCCTGCAGCCTAGAGAAGTGCCATAAATATGCGAGACTCCATAAGTGAAGCTAGTTGCCTTCCGTAAATTTACGGACACTTCTTGGGAATTTTTTTTACCAGCGCTTCTCCGTAAAACAACGAAAATTATTTTTAACAGTGTCACCAAATATTTGTGTTAGTTTTTAGCAACTGTTGTTCAGTAACCCTTAGTAACATTCTATAAAATTCCACTGGCATTCGGTGTCACTTGAAATACTCTCATGCACACCGTTATGAACTTCAACGAAAATGTATAGTTAGTAAAGAGAAATAGTGTCCGTAAAAATAATATACGGAAGTGTCTATAGTAAATATATACTACGGAATCATACTTAGTATGTTCATAAGTCTGCGGACACTTGCGCGGGAAAAATCGCAAGTTTTTGTGTTAGATAGCTGTAAATATTGCGGATATATTTTAATGCCTCGCCGGTAAATCTGCAAATCTGTATAAATGCAATTGCAGCATTATAGACATGTAAGTATAGCTCAGTTCCGTGTGATGAAACTGTTCTACGGAAACTTCTGTTGGATTAGGAAATAGGTTTTCGTGGATTCACGGGGGTATCCGGAGAAATTATTCCCGGGAATTCCGTGAATCGACGGAGAAGAATTTTCCCAGTGTAGCCACTGATTTCTGTTAAAAAGAATTTCGTACCAACTTGTATAATTACCTTACATGCTCATCTGCTGCTCTGCTTCATTACTATTGGCAGAGTGTCTTTGGGCAGAGGCGTCACTTATTTGACTGTGCCAATGACAGTAAGGTTACTGAGACATCACACGTCTGTCATTTGCTGGTAGAACCCCCAGACTCGTGAAGGTTAAAACGTTAAATTTCTGACAATCAACCAGAACTGCAGATGTGAACATAAGACCATGAAACAAGGTGGTGCAAAATTATTTTCACCAAAATACATGAATAGTAGGTCGTTTAGGGTAAAATTTCAATCCAGAATGAACCTGGATTGGACTGAGGAATCCAGATTGAGACATTGCTATAAACAATTTGTTGCCGACTGAAGTAGGAGTGAAGCGATATAATCCACTCCACTTTTTGAGGTGGACTGGAGTGAAGAATTCTAATTGAGATTTAACTGTAAACTGAGACTGGAGTGAAAATGAAATAAATAATCACAGGGCCAGCTGCTGCCATACTACATTGCTATGTGTTGTGGGTAGGTTAAAAGAGAACAGGGAACAAACTGTAATGAAATAGAAATGGCTAAAGGCAAGTATTCGTAAAGCGAAATTTATTTCATAAAGCGAAACGGAACAAGAAAACTGGAACGTCTAGTAATGAAAAGCCTTATTTGGAGCAACTTATTTTTTGTTCGTCAACTGTTCTCTGCTTCGTATTGTCGCCGATAGATCGCACTATTACGTTTTCAGTCCAGGTTGACTCCAACTTCGCTCTTGTTTACAGTTCAATCTGAATTGTAATATTTACCAAAAACACATTTCGTCAATCCACGTTCGTTTATACACTCACTCCGAGTTGACTCCGCTCCGGGTTCAATCTGGATTGAAGCTTTACTCTAAACGTAGTAATTATCTATAAACGAGAGGAAGCTACAGTGTTGGTAAAGTGGTCAGATCACTCGCCTCCCAACACGCTGATCTGGATTCGAATCCCAACTAGATTGGACGTTCTCGATGGTCGGCGAGCGTTTCCGGGGATCCACGCTGTCCCTTCCCTGCATTTCACACCTGCTCCATCCTCCCTTCATGCTATATTCATGAAAGGCAAATAATGCCTCGCTGCAGCAAAGTCACAAATTATCTCATCTGTACTATTTCAGATCATTTTATTCAACCTAAACCCAATGCACCTTCGACGATATCTTCCTACAGAACACGAATTTGTTACAGCTTCTTCGGAATGTCTACATTAATATTTTTTTCAACATCAGCAGGAAAATAAAAGTCCACATGTATGTACTAGTCATCTTAGGGATTAAGATAAGTTCTTGCCTGGCGCACTGAGTATATATGTAGCGTGTAGTATTTGTAATACGAGAAACTGTTAAACTTGTTCTCAATAACTTTATCTATCAAGAAAAATACATTTCAAACTACGCTTGTGATGGCTTTAGCTGAAATATATGAGTTTCGTAAAACAGAAGCAGAAAAGCATGCGTTTGACATAGCGAAATAATTTTCCCAAGGTAAAATTATATCTTCACGCCTTCAAGAGTAATGGGTAGTGGTCAGAAAATTTCGCGGATTCAATTACCTGCATGTTAGAATGCATTGTCCTATACATACTCCAGCCCTGACCATTTGTCCGCTAGCTGCTACTCAGTGGAACAGCAGACAATGAACGAATACACGGGGTTTGAGAATGAATAGGACAATGGATTCTAGCCTACAGGTAATTGAATCAGCGAAATTTTCCGACCCCTAGACGGGAAATGAACTACTGCGAAAACACCGCACGCCAATTTTGTGCTCTGCGGATGAAGGCAGAATTATCTTTATTCGCGTAGTATGCATGCGTACGTTTGTGCAAATTGCAGTGGAACGCAGCAGTTAAAGATGAAATAAAGTATGTTAGAGTAAACATAACGTTGAAAACAGAAACATTTAGACGTACAGTTGGACGGTGATATGTATCACTAGAATATGCCCCAATTTTAAGTTATCTGTGAATATACTGTAAGTTTTTCGAATTTAAAACAGTCTTTAAAAAGTAAATTAGTTCTGTAAATCCAATATTCGTAACCACAAGTCATAGGAGTAAAATTCTTTCTATAATACCGTTCAAAAACATACATTTTTCATACCGAACAAGCAATTGTCGCTTAGTTTACTCATGCATTACACTGTCCTTATTGATGATTGGACTTTTGCCAAAACGTAAATTAACCAAAGAAGACCGAAATACCAAGGACTTATGACAGGAAGAGAAGAGAGTCATTTCTAAGAACATTAAAGTGATATGAGGGCAACAAGGGCTAAAAAGTAAAAATTCCAAATTCCTCTAGATTCTTCTTCATGTCGTTCGGTATGGCCCATACACGAATTTACATAAACAACGTATACAGGATTTTTAATTTTAATACACAAAACAATATTATACGTGAGCAAAAGGTTTCCCAGAGTGACTTAATTTTAGCCAGCCATTTCTGATACCGAAATTTCATATATTATTTTTCCGGCGCAAGACGTGATACAAGCGCAATGTGTATCTTAGGCAGTTATTTTCTTACAAAGTTGTCAGTAAATCTTATATAGGATTACTAGTCCTTTAAATTATTCCAAAGAGTGTCAAAAAACCTGTAGATATAAATAAGCATTTAATTGTTAAATTATGCACCACACCATCTTCACTTCTTGATGACAAAGTCATTTTAATCGGAACCGCTGCTTAAAATAACCAATAAAGAGGAGGGAATCGGCACTGACATTTCGTAAGAACCATCCCTGTATTCGTCTGGAGCTGATAAAAGGGAATCGTTAAAACCCCATTTCGGGGTGACGAACTGGGAATTGAGCTCAGGTATTCCAGAATTAGAGACTGGAAAATTCGTTTCTTCTTTTAGGTACAAGCTGAAATTCCTGTAACTGTAAGTTCGTGTCACTTTCTCTATTGACCAATGAGTAGAGACGTGTAAAATTCGCGTTACTTTCTATCAGAACACTGAGCTCCGACATACTGTACGCTCGTACGACGTCTGCCATTAGCTGAATTTGGTGATGTTCGCAGGAGACATCTTCTGGCCAATAGCAGAAGTCTCCCAGTCCTAGTATGCAGGACACTCACAGACAAATGACACCACAGCTATCCAATGAAAACACGAAACATGTTCAAGAATCTATAGGACAGTGAAGGCTAGTATATCACCAAATAATAACGCGAATTTTGCATGTCTCTACCAATGAGTTATTTGTAGGGCTAGGAAAATTCGCGAGTTCAATGACCTGCATGATAGAATCCAATGTCCTATGCATACTCAAGCCCCGTATATTCGTTCATTGTCTGCTGTCTGAATGAGTAGCAGGTAATGGACAAATGGTAGGGCTTCGGTATACACAGGATAATGTATTCTAGCATGTTGGTTATTGAACTCGCGAACTATTCCTTGTCCTAGTTATTTGACACTTGAAAGTCTCTGGGCCAATGATAAATATGCAACTAAACGCGATTCATACCACCGTGCCTGCGAGCAGCTAATGAACAACTGCTATTTGCTGTAGTTCAGAGATGTTTGTGGAGGATAGCCTATATGCAGAGACCTGAAAAATTCGCGTTTTTCTTTTCGGCGCAAGCTACAATTGCAGCAACTATAGGTCTTTGTTACGTTCACAATTGGCCGTTGACTTACTGGACACATCCTGGAAGTGTCCGAGCCAATAATAAAACTGTAACTGAATACAGGCCCATTTGACTGTGTCAGCGAGCAGCTAATAAACAGTTGATATCACATTCAGTTCACAAATATTCTTAGCGGCTAGCCTACAGGTCAGTGAACCCTTGAATTTTTCCAGTCTCTACTTATATGATAGTGAACCCGGTCTCTATCCATAATACTGAAGTCCATCGTTCAGGCTAAGAGTGGTAGTGTTTCGAGGGACCTTGTTTTACACCCTACTATACGCCAAGAGCACGGCCTTAGAAGAACAGGTCTGGACACTCGCCTGGAAACTTGACCCCCTTGTTGTTTGGCTGCAGTTCACCAAGTTACCGAGAATATTGTGTTTTATTGGCGCTGATGTTACGGCGGTCGGACTAAACTCCGTCCACTTCCTTTCCGCTAAAATAAACAATTTATCAAAACGTATTTTTTTATCAATTTATGAAACACTTTCTTCGCTCACAAATTTAAGGAAAGGCTCCAGCAATCTTTATTTACTTTATAAATTCAACAATGGGAAAACATGGACGGAGTTTGAGTCCGACCTCCCGGAAAACAGCGCCAAAAAGTACGGCATTCACGGTAACTTGACGAACTATAGCCAAACAACAAGAAGGTCAAGCAAAATACATTGTCAGATAGGCGAGTGTCCAGACCTGTTCTTCTACGACCGTGGTCAAGAGCATGTGGCACTGACATGTCTGCAGGAATCAACTAACGAGAATATTTTCCTGTTATTAGCGGGCAGGAAAAGTTCGCTAATTGTTTTATGCACACTCAAGTCCGTTTATTCATTCATTGCCCGCTGATTCACTGAGTAGCAGCTTATGTACAAATGGTCGATGGGTAGAGGTACGTAAATTTCGCAGATAGATTCCAGGTCAGGTTGAACGCCAATTATGTATACTTCATTGTCATGTCTGTGACTTGCTGGCGGCTGTTACGAAACGCGTTTGACTGCTGCAAGCCAGTAGTAAATAAGTAAATAATGCGAAGTGCTATCGCTTGCTGCCTGCTTGTACGGTTATAAGCCAATAGATAATCGATTGTGGCCAGTGGGTGTATAGGACTGACAAGTCTAGGCTGCTGCCAGATGAATCCGCGAAATTGACGTACCTTTATCGATGGGGCTTGAGTATGCATAGTCTAACATGTAGGTCATAGAATTACTTGAAACTGTTAAAATTAATACAGATGAAAAAACAAACGATCGTTTTCGGCGTACCCGGGTCTCATTGACCCAATTAAATATGGAAACACGAATAACTGATTAAAAACATCGGACACGTACATATTATAGTGGTAGCTAACAAACAGTCAACGTTTTCCGTTTCAAGTCACTATATCTAGCCTAAGTAATATTTCAATCTACTCGTGTAACCACTATTTAAATGTGTATTCTAAGTAAATATATATTGAATTCCTGCCGTCTCAAATGCCTGCATGCCTGACAGGTATTTATTGAAAACCTGTTTAACCTTGTTTAACAACTAAAGGTGAAAAATATATCTGATCTGTATGACCTAGCCACCTATCCAACCGTCGTGGTGGTAAGAACGTAATAGGTGAAACCATAACACAGACTAAGTAGTAATACAGATGTGAAATAACGTGGCGGCTTATTAGATACGGGCGAACTCCACCGCTTATTGGCTACCCGAGACTGTTGATACCAGCCCTGTGTATGTTTGGCTCCTGTTTGTTATGGAAGATTTCTTATTGGCCTGGCCGCCGGCTAGCAGAAAGCAACCTTACGCTGATTGGCGGTAGGCACCTACGCCATATTGCTGGCCAGCGAAGCCATTTTGCTGGCGTGTGTGAATGAGTTCGCTGTCCTACCGGCTATTTTAATTCTGTATTCCTAAATATTCTGTGGCCATGCGCATGTTGCCTCCCTGGCCTGCCCCGTGACATCAGCATTGTCACACCGTCAAACCCATCCTCGGAGCAAGGCACGCTGAACAGAGTGAAGCAGAGAACGATATTTGACTGTCGGACGGTTATACCTGTTACTTTTTCCCCGCTACGTCCAAGGGCTGGTTCACAATTAAAAACACAAGCACAGTACATATAACAAGGGCTAGGGAAAATTCGCGAGTTCAATGACCTGCATGCTAGAATCCAATGTTCTATACATACTCAAGCCCCGTCTATTCGTTCATTGTCTTGTTGTCTGAATGAGTAGCAGGTAATGGACAAATGGTAGGGCTTCGGTATACACAGGATAATGGATTCTAGCATGTTGGTCGTTGAAGTCGGTAAATATACATAGCCCTTCATATATAACATAACAGTAAAAACTGTGCGCGACCAGAAGCCTTGTGTAAAGTTAATTCCCAATTGAATTCTTACTGTAGTGTTTAGCCAGTTCTATATTTTTATATGAACCTTAAGCATTTGTTATGACATATACCTGAAGGCCATTCGAACAAACTTGAAGTGGAATCGTACAATGCGATAGTAAGAAACAAAGCCTCAATAAACTTTACAATGTAAAACGTTATTCACGTATATAGAAACATAGTTTTTAACATTAAAATATCTTATTTTCCTGTATTTTGGAGGTAAAACCAACATGGTTGACATTCAGTAATTCCTTTGCTGTAATTGGTTGCCGTCAAAATGCGTTCACACAATAAATGAAATATTACCGTTTCATTTGCCAGCATTTCAATGTACACGACCACTTTGAGCAGTTGTGGATCAGTAGATTCGAATACGAGGAAATCGGTTATTGTACGTATGACATAGTGTATGTACTACACTAGTACTTTTGGAGGAAGCTTCTGGAAAATCGTTAAAAAAAAAAAATCGTAAGCACACAAAAAGTATTGTGAACTTTACAGGAAATGCTCAGAGACGATTTCTTAATTTACACATCAATTTTGTTTAGTTACCACTAAATTCTTTTACATTTTTCTACAATTGTTTGAAGTGATACAAACACGTTTGACAGCCAGGTTCCAAATTATTTTTGTAGAAGTACGAAACATTTTGTAAAACTCGTCAGGCCTCCAAAGGTTATTTTGTTTCACATCGGACAATCTCCTCATAAAAATGTATCCGTCTAATACCTTCAGGTTGAAACATTTTGGCCACTTTAGTGACCTGCGACATTCTCGTTGTAGCTTCTAGACTGATAAATGTTCTGACATTAATTTACCAGGTTTTTCTTGTAAAAGTACGATTGTTTCTACAGTGTTTGCTTAGAGTTATTATACAAATAGTGAACCTACCTTAACTCAAGCGGGTTACGTTTCGTAAATACTACGTGTCAAAACTGCCGCCGGAGTTTGCCTAGCTAGTGTGTCACAGATCTTGTTAGACGCCCTACAGACGGAAATGCAACTGGCTGCCGGATGCGGGAAAAATCGATAAGAAATCAATTCATAGTACGTAATACTCGGAATTATTTTAATGAGACTAATTTTAGACCACGGCAAAGGAAGTTAATTATATGCATGTGATGTGCATACCGTACAACATTTTAAAATTATTACAAATGTCTGTAACATGTTGAGTCCTGAAGAAATTAAAATACGTGTATTTGTATTTGTGCCAAACAATGGTCAGTTTATATATATATATATATATATATATATATATATATATATATATATATATCGTTTACTATGTGTAAATAATTTTATATTTGTTCGTGAAAATAGCAAAACTTTTATAGTAGCGAGACTTAAATACTTCAGAGTGAACGTACTGAATTCAATTTGGATAGGCCTAACTTTGTTAACTATACACATAATATATTTTGTATTTATAAAAAAAATTGTCTAATTTATAGTAAATATCTCTTATTTCAACAAAATTTTAAGAGCACATACAATTTTATATTACTATCACAAAGGAAGTTTTGTTTTCTTTACATTGGTAATTAATTAATTCTTGCTGTTATGGAAGGTTTACTTTTATTAACAACAGAAAACAGTATAACTAAAATATTGGCATGTGCATACACGTAAATAATAGAATGTATGAAATAAGTTGGTTTTCTTTAGTTGACTTTTTATTTAATGTCGAGAGATGGAGTAAATATTGGGTACAAATGTGCAATTACTGTACAGGTGTCCACAAAACAAATACTCTTATAGGCTGTTCACTATAAACTGAACACTTATCAGAACTTGTAATTAATGTAAAGTATGTTTTATTCGGCTAATATAAGTTAACTTTTGATAGTATTGAAATGTTTACGCTGGTTTTTATTTACGTGGAAGTGTTCATATTAAAAATAGTAAAGATGGCTACAAAGCGGCTGAAAGAAAACTTTATGCAGTGCTCGCTTTATCGTGAACGGCCTATATTAAACACACCATGCGAATCCTGAGCCAAGTTGGAGACGAAAATGTTCATGGCAAAACGTTGTGCGACTTTTACGTGCACAGTACGGCAACACTACATAGAAAAATTCCCCTCTTGTGCTCCACATGCAGGTATTATTTTAAGCACGTTACGTTAAATAAACGTAGAATAACATTTCGAATGCTCGGGATTTTAACCTGCGTTCATAATACACAGGTCAGAACAGTAGTAGTAACATTAGTTAGATATCTGTGGAGCGCAGTAGGGAACTAATACAGTGCCATGTTGTCACGTTGTGCATATAAAATGCCATCATGCAACGTTGCCACTTATATTTTCGTCTCCAATTTTTCCCAGTCTTCGCGTGGTGTGCATATTATGCGTTTGTCTCTGAACGTCCTGAATTTTCTATTTTTAACTCAATTCTTTTCGTTCAGAGTGAATCAATCAAATAAACCTTATCGAACATACTTTCTTTTAAACTAATCGCTGTACCCGAACCACGGTCGTAGAAGAACAGGTCTGGACACTCGCCTATCCACCAATGTATTTTGCTTGACCCCCTTGTTGTTTGGCTGTAGTTCGTCAAGTTACCGAGAATGTCGTACTTTTTGGCGCTGTTTTCCGGGCGGTCGGACTCAAACTCCGTTCCACTTTTTCCCATTGTTAAATTTATAAAGTAAATAAAGATAGCTGAAGCCTTTTCTTAAATTTGTGAACGAAGGAAGTATTTCATAAATTGATAAAAAAAAAGCGTTTTGATCAATTGTTTATCTTAGTGGGGAGGAAGTGGGCGGAGTTTGAGTTCGACCGCCCTAACTGCAGCGCCAATAAAACACAATATTCTCGGTAACTTGGTGAACTGCAGCCAAACAACAAGGGGGTCAAGTTTCCAGGCGAGTGTCCAGACCTGTTGTTCTACGACCGTGACTAGAACACAATTTTCTCAGGAAATGTACACAACGTGTATACCTGTTCGTTTGAGTTAAACGTTTCAATTACAGGCCAGTGAATAAAACATGTACTTAAACTGGCTGAGTGACAGACAGCGCATACCTTAAACCTGTACGTTTAGAAGAAAAAATGAAATTTTGCACAGGAGTTCCATACATAGCATAAGTGAGCATTTAGATAGGATTTTGGAAAATTCATCATCTGGGTTGGTTTAACAGGGGATGAAAGTTTGTATGGAACGTAGTATTTTTGAAGCTATAAATACGGAAATCGATGTTTAGGATCCTATTTATAAATAAAAGTCAACTGTATCAGCGTTTCGGGGAAACGCATCCCCTAAGGAAGTAAAATTAGGGACGAAAGTTTGTATGGAGCGTGAGTCATTTTTGAATTTGGTATTATGGCTTTTGAAGAATTTCGAAAGTAAGTACCTAATAAGAAAAAAGGGTTTTGAATATTTAAGGTGCTGATTAATGAAAAAAATGTCATTGATCGACCAGAAAGCAAACATACGTAAGACACATAGAAACTGACGGAAAAAAAAAGATTCCGAGATAATTATTTTCCTATGCAGTGTTTCATGGATAGTTCGTTAAAGTCTCTTTACTCTTTATTTGTTTACGCGGAAATAATTCCTTACAGCAACCAAAGAGTAGAAAGAGAGGGCATGGAAAAAAGGAAGTTACACAAAACTCTAACATTCAGAAAAGTCGAATAGTGCCTTGGGTCACGCGGCTAGCAAATTAATAAAATTAGATAAAAAGTCGAGGAATTATAATCTATTTACGCGCAATTTCTGGGAAGGAATGTCGATATAAATATTAAGACACATTTTGTGTAATAATATAGCAGTGTCTTCAACAGTTTTTTTTATCCAGGATGTTTCAGAAATACTTTTACGAACTAGATGGGTGGGTTCCTTACACCACTACAAGAAAAGTCCATATAAACATATGCTCGGAAATAATTATTTTTGAGTATCATAGTTACTTTCTTTCCTTTCAGATAATTTATAGTTTCTTGCCACTGTTAAATAAAAAAATCTAACTTAGCAACAACATACATTTATAGATTTAGTGTGTTCCAAAATAAACGTTCTAGGCTTACATAAATTAAATTGTTAACTATCATTCAAAACAAGATGGTCTTCAGAAGTGTTCACGTAACTGAGAACTACTTACATAGTAACATGTTTGCTTGTAAACTCTTTTTAAATGGTGTCTGTACTATCTTTCATATTCCTGCAAATGTTCAGAAAATGTTTTAGCTTTAACTTATAAGCCACGTATTCTTAAATAAACTTAATTGGGATCGATTCCTTCTCTATTGTATTTTTCCGTCTTCTTGCAGCAACGGTACTTTTGTGAGTGTTTCAACAAATTTAAAAACAGGAACGTTTTTGTGGACATACGTCATTGCGGGCCAATGTTGTGTTACAGACAAACCTCGCCACAACACAAAAAAAAATCTCTATTAACTTTTGTCAATAAACATACAATATACAGACAATTCCGAAAAGGAATGCGGTCGTATCCCGAAACACGACACTAAAACAAAAATAAAAATTGAACAATAACGATACAACTTAATTCCGGAATGGAATACAGTGGCTGTAAAGTCAAACAGTTTCAAACGAGCTATTAACTCAGTGAGTGATCCATGAATGAAAATTGGCAAGCCCGTAAATTGAAAACTAGAATTAAATAACCCTATCATAATGGGTCTTCTTTAGTAAAACGTTCAGTCACTTTTCATTAAACTTAAAACCACGGATTTCAAGCGTGAGTACCGTTAGGATCAGCAACAAATTGAAACATTGCCTACTCCCATCCTTATTAACAAATTAATGCATATGCTACGAATTTTACGAACACGAAATTAACCAATGTACACAAAATATAAAAGCGCGCGGAGATATATTGGTCAGCGCTTAAGGGGTATGGAAAGGTAAGATGTTGAGCGGACGATTGGGAATTCTCAATCGTCGATAATATCCAAACTACTCATCATAATTCGATGCGATGTTTTTTGCCGAGTAGACATTCCATTAGCGGACGTTTATTTATATAGCATTGGGCGGTAGTATGATTTGCTTTCGAGAAAATAATTATAAACCGTATTTAAAAAAATAAAGGATAAAAATGCAAAATATATAAAAATGGAAAACAGTATATATAAATAAATTTTATTACGTTAAGATTTTCGTTTGATTTTAAAATAATTTTAACATCTGTAAACCACTCGGGCAGAGGTTTTTTGAAGAGTATAGTTATTTTAAAATCAAAAGGTGAATATTTTTGAATTTCGGGTATTAGAGTTATTAAAGAGAATTCCACGTGGCCCTCACGGTGCGCTTGCACGTGTGAGACGTATTGGTATGCTTTAAATTAAACAATTGTATGGTTACCTTAAGTTTATGTAGTCACTTAGCTAATATATGAACTGTTTAGTTATTACATGATAAAGGCTGACGGATTATTAAATACGCGTTCGTTGGTTGTTGGGATTGTATAGCGATTATAATTACGTTATAAAATACAATACTATAATGAGACTCGTGTAGGGAGGCGAGATACATAAACTGTCATTATGACGTTACTGTATATTTAGTTGAAACAGCCACCGAATTGTCAGGTTGGCGGTCCCGCCTTAATCATGTTGCCGAGGCTTATGTCTTGGTACGGCTACAGGGATCGGAACATAGTCGTATCTGAACGTCCTGGTGCATCCTGCTAGCAAAGTGACTCGGGCCATCAAGACGGGAACCTTAAACTTCTTCTTCGGCCTCCGGTCTTTTTTCCCAGGTGTAGCATGCTTAAAATAATTCACATTAAGGGTGTTCTAGAGGGAAAAAATTATAACTTTGCATTTGTGTGAAACAGTGTTAGTTTTGTAGACATACTTGGGAGTACATTATTCCTTTACATAATACAATTAACTTAGCCAGTTTTCCCATAACGGCAATTCAAAGTAAAAATTTGCATGTTTTTAGTTCATACCCCCCCCCCCCCCACCTTCGAAAACCAATCAACATTATGAAACGAAATAACTCACAGTGAAAGTACGTGTCACGGGCTGGGGTTTTAAATATATAAATACCCATTCAAACAAGGTTTAGTATTTTTAAAACATTTGTGAAGTTTTGACGTTTTTTGCTACATTTAGAAAATTTTTAATGCCAAAATATTTTGTATAGGAATTACAGGCACTTAAAGCCGTAGCCCGTGATATGTACTTTCACTGAGAATTATTTAGTTTCATTATGTTGACTGGTTTTTGAGGGGTGTATGAACTAATAACATGCAACTTTTGACTTTGAAATACCATTGTGGGAAAACTGGCAGAGCTAAATAATTTTTGTAAGAATATAATGCATTCCCAAGTAACGTCTAAAACATTAACACTGTTTCATACAAATATAAAATTATGATTTGTTCCTTCTGGAACGCGCTTACACCAAGACTGTCTAAACATTCCAAACGCAGACTATTCTGTCAGTATTTCGTGTTTTTTCAAACATCTTTAAAATTTTCTAAACTTTGAAGTATTTTTATGAAATGTAAATGATTTATGACTCATTGGGTGAATTTCAACTAAACACAATATTATGATAACAATTCTTAGTCGTTCTTGAGATAACCGCCGCTGGACTTATATTTTATTTATTTGTATTTTGCTTCAGGGGCCTAAAAGTAAGAAAGAGGCAAGGATGACACAACACGTACATACAATGAACTAGCATGCAGTTACATAGTTCATTGACAACCCTATCATTTTACGACGTAATATTGCAGAAACATGTCTATTGTACACGCCTATACTGCACCAAGGTATATAAACTTATAAGGACCTCAAAAACATTCAATTCCGTCACATTCGCACACGAGGAAATAATCTTACAAGATTACTGGAAGACTTAAGTGAATACACACGCTAGTAACGTTCTTCGAATTATGTTTGCAAGCAGTAATCACACATGCACTTCAGGCAGTTTTTGAACAAACTTGTATCGAACGAAGCCCTGAACACACTCGGCGACCTGGGCCCGTAGCCACCTTAAGGGCGCGATGACAGTAATTTTCAAAATATATATTTTTGATTATAATTCATTTGAACCAATTTTTTTTCTTTCTTGAGACATAAATTATGACTACATTTAAGTATTATGGACATTTATTTTATCAATAATAGTTATTGCATAATCGCTTGTCAAAGTCAAGATTTGCGTGTTACGGTTGTAAGAATGACACTTAAACCAACAGACTCACTGAACTGAAATAATTCACACTAAATAACGGTGTCGTAGGACACAAGGTCTACTTTTAAAAAATATTTTTGATTTTAAAAAAAGTACGCTAAAATTTAAAATTCAGATTAAAAATCTTTAGGATCTCTTTTTAGAATTACAATTATATGTATGTATTTGTATATATATATATATATATATATATATATATATATATATATATATATATAAGTTATATATAGTATACATGGTATCCTACAATACCGTTGTTCAGAATAATTTATTCCAATTCAGTAAGTCATTTGGTTTTAGCATCTTTCTTAAAACATAAAATGTTGACTTTGACAAGCCATTATGCAAAAACTATGATGGCTAAAAACAGTTTACAGTAACAAAATTTAATCACAAGTTACGTTTAAAAACACGTGTCCGGTACAAACATTAAAATTAAAAAATATATAATTGCTGTGTTTCGCAAATTTTTATGACTGCAAACCACTATCCTAGGCGTATTCAAGCCCCGTCTATTCGTTCATTATGCTGTTCCAGTGAGTAGCAGCTAGAGGAGAAATGGTCACGTGTCAGTATCTTCTAGCATGCTGGTCACTGAAATCGCGAAATATTAATTTCTCTAAGAAAAAGTGTAGCGAAACTCCTGTGAGCAGGCAACCCTCGACGTGTCTTTTTCGTGTCGGTTGCAGCTACCGCAGGCGACACAGCACGGTTGTCATAGCCAGGTCTAGTGACTTGTGCTCGCTTACGGCCGTTGCTTCCAATTGTTTGCTTGTATGTAGGACAAACAAATGAATAAGGGAGAAATTTTGCCTTAGGAGAACTCGAAAGGTTAGTAAAATGGCTCTTACTAACAGGGATGTTCGTGTGGCCTTTTACTGTATTAAGTCTATGCCGTTGTCTGTGATTAGTGCACAGTGCTAGATAAATGGATCAATGCTTTCTGTTTCAGACACAAATACATTAACACGTCTGGTTTTCAATTGTTCCCATCCAGATTTTTTGGAGCGTTGTAGTGTGACAGTATGACGCAGGTTTAATACAGCAACCATATATATTTTTTAATATGGCCAAACAAGCGTATAAAACCTGAATTAACTAGAAATTTGGTTGTCTAGCAGATTTAGTTCTATGAGCATGAAAGTTTCGTCTAGTTAAATACGCATTATGTTATAACAATGTCAATATTTGACACGTTATATATTATTATTCGGTCAACTAACGTATTAATGTATGAAATATGTGTTTGTTTCGCTATATTCAAACTTGTATACGGTTCAGTATACCACATATTTTTTCTCTGTGTACAACACAAGATAAGGAAACTCGAAGTCTGCCGGGTGTTGATAAACCGTTCAGCCTGCAATTTGTTTAAACTACTACATCATTCCAACTTAATTGTGAGCCTGGTAACACAGCTACCTTGCTATAAATTACTATATAATTCCAACTAAATTCTGAGCTCGGTAATACAGCTAAGTCGCTATAAACTACTGCATTATTGCAACTGTATAGTGAGCCTGTTCGATACAAATTATTTTAAACTCTACTTGTAGCAGCGTGCGACACAAAGTGTTTTCGTTTTAATTACTGACGTTTTACAACAATTAGTTTTACTGTAGAACTAAACATCGTGTTCAGTTCACAACATAGTGAACGTCAAACACATTTTATCACATGTGACGCTGACGTTACCGTGCCCAATAAAGCCCTAACGGTAACTCCCTTACGAAACCTCCAGCTCGACCAACAACCAACCAAGATCTCATTCTGATTTCAATCATTAATTTTAAGCAGAGCCTAACATACGATTTGCAACTGTAAAATAATATAGGAATAATCAATAAAATTAGAAAAGCAATTCAGATTTTCCTTTCATATAGGGCCTAATTTGGACAAACATAAACACACACAGGAAGGGTCCAAAACTTTGCACATTTAGTAAGAAATCTCTTCATGAAAATTAATAAATATTAAAGAATTACAAGTATATTTAAAACTGGAGACCAACATGGCTCGTAACATGCATACGCATGCCCAGAATATATACATATTTTTCAAACATCAGTATAGAGAAAATATCTTCTTCCCGAAAACCACAAAATATTACAGTTAACAAATTCTCAATATAGAGACAATATTACACATTAAACCCTCAATGTCGCTAACAACAATCTGCTGCTTTTTATGTTATATAGCCCAAATGGCTTCACAAATATCAATTACAATGTCTATACGGCTACTTATTTTTCCGACCTCTCTGAAACTATACATATAATGTAGCGAACATTTGGTTTCAAGACTAATACCCTTCCATTACTATTTTTTCTATTTAATTCATGGCTTTACAAAGTTAACTACAATGTATGTAAACATTATTCCTTTTCAGATTCTATAAAACTGTATATACGACGTCTCACATTATTAAAAAATATTACATTTAAGAACTAGCACCGCATCATAATTATTTTCTCTGTTTTGATGAATAGCCCACATGGCTTCACAATATCAATTACAATGCTTGATATTTTCTTTTCAAAACCTCTAAAACTGTGCATATGGCGTCTCGCATTATTAAAACGAACGTCAGAGTTCAAGACTAATGCCCTATCGTGCTTATTTACTCTTTCTAGAAATAACTCTGACATAAATCTTTAAATGAACCAAATAACCCAGTTAACCCAACCGTGTATGAATTCATCATTACTCCGTCAGCGATAACAACCCTAGACAATACTTAACTTAGTCTGCTACACGTTATCTCTGATTAACAGTCTCCGAACCTGATATTTATACAAAATATGTTCCCTTCCCTAGTCCATCAGCACCAATAACGATCTTGTGGAAATTTAAATGAACCGAAAGATGAGGAGGCGAAGATCGCAAACAGGTGAATTTACTGCGTCACGACGAAAGATGGACGTGTGAAATGCGTGGAAGAGCCAACAGCCAATTGTAGCAAGACAATCCATCGGTGTCGATTGCACAGCACACGAACAGCCTATCCAAACGTTGTCATTATATTTTCATTTATACCATGACTGTGCGTGCCGAAGTAGGATCAGTGATCACTACCACTTTCTTCCAGTTTTCTTACGCCGGCGTCTTCGAAATCGTGCAACACGGACGGTTTAGAGCAGTCTACTTGGTTGTTAAGCCAAAAAAATTCCGTTAACATGCAGAGTGAAGTGCCAGATTCACACATTAATATTTTAATACCAAAAAATTATATTTTTGTTTAGTTACAGCCACACATCTATATGCAGGTTGTTCATAAAAGAATGTCCAAACTTTGCTAGGTGTTACCTTGTAAAAATTAGGTGAAGTTATATGTGCATGGTTTAGGTTGGTTAAAATCTTTAGGGATAAATTCGCAATTGAATATTGACATTGAGATACAACGTTTGTTAAAATAAACTAAAGTATGGATAAATAAATAATGAATTTCCGTGTGCGATTTAAGAATAGCAAGATCTACAATCTGCGAAAAATTGATTTTAAATACCTTTCAGCTTCTAATGGTGTTGCTCAAACCTGCTGTGTTTCACGTGTTGCCTACCTGTAAGACTCCATACTTTCTACGTCCATTTTCTCGAAAACGGTTCACTTGAGGGTGTTGCAACAATGCTACTTTTTTGTTCATAAGGTCCTCCTGCTACATCGGTGAAAATTAATATGAAAATGCAATTGTAAAAAACTGTATTCTAAAATGGCTTGACCAAGTCACTACGTACTAAAGGTGAAAGGTATTCGAAACCAATTTTTTTAAGGTTTCCAATAAAAAAAACCCAAATTTCATTTTCCTCCTCAATTTCAATTATTTTTAACTATTGTTGTTTTTTTTTAAATTTCAATTTTCAACCGCAAATTTCTCCCTTAAGATTTGCGCCAACAAAAACTTGCATTATAAAACTTTACCTATATTTTTGCAAGGAATCATTTTGCAAAATTTGTGGCATACTTTCATGAACATCCGGTGTACTATTTAGGCTTGTGTAGCTCAGTAAAGTAAACTTTTTTTATATTTTTTATATTCATTTTTTTTACAGTTTTGATGGACTATTAATGTGGTAAAATTAACAATAGTTTACAGGAATAAGAGACCTTAATTTTATTATTGTCAGTGGTGTACTGAATTAAAATAGAATTAAATAATAAATATTTCATTGTTTTATTAACCCAAAAAACCTACGACAGTCGATGCAATGAAAAATATTAGGATTTTGATATGCGAACAATAATTTTATGTCGGAAGAGATCACAGTATCGTCCCATATTCTCGATGTAAATGCCAATCAGCCATACTTATGGCGCCCGCCTACTGGCCGTGTGTGTGTGTGGGGCACGGCGCCAAGGGCGATGTTGACCGGCTCATCTGGTGCGGTATCGCCTCTACCGCAAGACACTGACACGGTGTACAGTGGTATCGTAGATCACTCGCCTCACTGACACTTTCAGTGGTGACCCCATCTTTTTATTGGTGAAAAGAGCTAAGCAAAGTCAATGTCATGCCCATAGAGTAATTTCACACGAATCCCGCGAGTAGGTCTTCAGATATAGCAGGTTGAAAAGCTGTTTTTAGCCATTTTGAGGAGTTCCGAAATGATTTTTCTATTCGACATGATGCTTCGTTTGGAGTGTATTTTATTTTCGTACATAGACACATTGGGCATATGTGGAATAGCTTCTTTTAAAAGCGTATTTACGAACACGCTGCAACGCCTTTTAAGTGCGTGGTAGGTAAGGCCCTTAAGTTATCTTTGTTATAATCTGCTGCTATCTACGTATGAAATAACACATCTATAACACTGACTGTAACGCGAGCTACCAATCAGAAAAGATCGACTACTATTGACAGAGTTAGGAGGAGAGATTTAGACTACGTACACGCAAAATGCAAATTTTTATCGCTCAGTTTTCTCTTGTCGTTCTGTTTCTGAAATATCTCGACAGCTTCGTCTGAGTAATCAGTCTTTTACGCCACCCGTTCGATCAGAGAATTTGAATGAATACAGAAGCAAAATTGCATGTAGTACGGCGAACTCAGTCTCACACGCCAACGAAATAGCTTCGCTGGCCAGCAACTTAGCGGAAATGCGTACCGCCAATCAGAATAATGCGGCTGCCCTGCTAGCCAGCCGTCAGGCCAATAGGAAACCTGCCGTAACATGCAGGAGCCAAAGACACAGCTGGTTTCAACAACCTCGGGCAGCCAATAATCCGCGAAGATCGCCCGTATCATGTTAGTCGTCAAGTCTGTGGTATTATTTAGCATGTAGTTGTCTCATTCGGTCGTGTCTGTAACATTAGCTTCGTCTCAGTGACTGGTCTTTACAGTCTTAATCATGGAGACAAGAGTTTTGTCAGTTTGATTAATTAATTTATTTTTGTGACGTTTTTCATTTTAATATTTCTGTTTGTAGACATTTGTTATTTAACATGGAATTTGATATGTTTCATTTATTTTATGAATGTGTTGGCTACACACAAACATGATAATTTTTCTTTAATGTTATGTTATATTGTCTAGCTTTTGGTTTTCTAGTGCGATATATAACTGCAATGTCGTATACCCACAGCATTTACCAGGGTCCACCGTTGCCACAGTGGCTAGAGCACCAGCCTCCCACCAAGGTAGGGTCGGCCCCCGGATTTTCGCATGTGGGAATCGTACAGGACGATGCCGCTGTTCAGCGAGTTTTCTCGGGGATCTCCCATTTCCCTCTCCATTCTCATTCCGACGCCATTCCTTTGTATGACCTCAGTCTATGTCATCAAGCAGGTGACTACGGGTGCCCAGTAGTACCTCGATTACCCTTCTCAGTCTATATTTATTTACTTACAATGATATTGTTATTTTATGGTTATTGGTCCCTTTTCGTGTCCTCAAACAGCGCCAGACCTAGGTAGTGGTACACGAGGGAGAGGTAGGTAAGGAGGCAGGAGTCGGCAAGCACCTGTTCAAGGAACCATCCGAACATTCACCTGGAGTGAATTCGCAAAATCCTGGAACACTGAATAGAACCCTGGTCCTTTCGAATGCGAGGCGAGCATTTTACCACTGCTCCACCTCCATCTAAATAATCCCTATGTTCCTGTAACTACGAAATGGCAAACGAAACACTGTGGCCAACCTTCGTATAGCCTCTGGAATGTCCTCCACGTGGTAAATATCAGTGTATAAATCACTCATATTGCAGACGCATCCCAGCCTTAGCATGGCACTATGCAAGTCTGTTCGCCACACGATCATTTGTATGAGTCGCGATATGAAGCATCATGCATGTTCACGGAGTTTATTTCAGGAGATTAAAAAGTCGGATTAAGACTTCACGGACGCCATTATGAATGACGTAGTTTTCTCCGAAAATTCCGATTCATTCCTAACAAAGGTATTTTTTACCCCCTCAACAACAAACTAAGGTTCAGGAATATGGCCTCGAAATTTTCCAATAAATGCTGGTTGTTAATTGTAACTGGGGCATTTGCTAATTGCTGCTGAATACAGACACTTTACATTTTTACTAAATTAATATATATTGTTAATTAAAAACCTTCTTTCATGTCAGTCGTTATATCGGAAAGCAATTACATCCTAGTATGTTAATTTATATTTTCAGAATAGCGTTTTCAAGACGCAATCAAATATGACATGATATTCGAAGGTTATCATATTGGATTTCTGCAGTAGCCTAGGCATGAGTTTCAGTTTTATGAAGTAATAACATGAAGTGACAAAGTAAATGAATAGAAAACACAACTGCCAATTTTATTGTACTTCAAAACATATTTTAGAAAATAGTATGGTCTCTCAGTATTCATACGTAAAGGTATATCAGCTTGCACCAGTAATTGTCAGGTTTACAAACTTGAAACTTGGCATAGGCTGTACGAGATCAGTAAGAATATCAAAATGATAACTGTCACTTCGACAAAACTCATTTTATGAGCACACTTCATCGTTTCCTTTCCGTTGAAGACAGTACTAAGTTAATGGTTTCTTTAAACTCTCCCCAAACAAAGCAACACGTCGAACGCCCTGTGTCATTTATAGGTTAAGTTAGCATATCCGTACAATTAAAGGTACACTGGCATAATCCGGATCCATATATATTCACACAGACAAATAATATTTCGCTATTAGACCTAAATTGTTAACAAGCTTATGAATTGAATATCATTTTCGAACCGTTGAACTTAAGACCACCAAATTCGTATCTCAGACACATCGACCATTCCCAAATAAGGTGACAGTGCATTACGCCTGTTACTTACGTGAGCTGAAACTGAGAGCCCAGACAACTTACCCGACACCGAACAAGAGGCATGTAACGCGATATAAACAAAGCCTCACTTGTTTGGCAACAGTTCTCAGCGGAGCAGTGTTGCACACACCAAGCCGAACATGTTTCTTTGTTGATGGTTGTTTCACTTGTTTGTTTACCAGTGGCCCGTATAATAATAACAACGACATCCTACATAATCGTACATCGTTTGGAACATTAATTTCTAAACAAAAATTTACAGAGGAATCTAAAATTTCAAGGAGCAAGAAATGGTCAGAAGTACACAAAAAAAATCATAGATATTTTGGGAAGATAGGACGGAAAATTATAAAAGACATTTTTCGCCCATTTGTTTCAACGCCGTATGTGTACATCTGCAATTCTGCTTCATTTACAGTGATTGGATGTGTTAACTGTCACGTGTCTTGGGGTTCTGCCCGCTAACTACAGACGTGTGGTGACCTTCCTATAATTGGCACAGTCAAATAAGAGACATTACGTCATATAGACTCGCTGTCATCCACCACGGAACAGATCTGCAGATGTGCACGTAAAGCAGTGAAACAAACTGGGGAAAAATAATTTTTGCCAGAAAATTCCTGACCCTAATCAGGCAATCTAGCAAGTTCCAGCACGCTCTTTAATGAGGAAGAACGGAAAAATAATAATAGTAATAATAATAAAAAAAGCACCTGTAGTCCAGTATGTCAGTGGATATAGCGTCAAATAGCAACACAACCCTGCATACTTCTCTACAGCGGCAGTCCTACCTAGAGGAATAATCAACAGCCGCAACTGTCATTGCTTCTTGACACTGAACTGGAAGCGACACTAGACAGCAAACAACATGTGACCTCAGCGCATAACGGAAGCTGAGCTGACTTACAATGACAAACTGACGTCACATTAGCAGCCCGCTTGCCCGCTTTGTGAAAACATTTCAGTCACTGTCTACTGCTTATTCAAGTGTTTGGCGTGTCGAATGGGAGACGCCCATTCAACCGTTGTACACACAGGTGTAAATAAAAGAAGGTACAGTTCCGCTTGGTATAATTATACACTCTGGAAAATTGCAAACGTATTCACAGTCAAAGGCTACTGTCACACTGGATACAGAACTACTTCACTTAAACTTGTTCAGTATAATGAAGCGGTTACACGAGCTACGAACGAGTTCAGATCGCAGTCTCTTCTCGTTCAAAGTAAACTGGTTTCATATGTAGTTTAGAACAACATATCTTCGATGCTTCTCTCCTATTGGCTGCTTGGAGTAACGATCTGTGTGACAAATATGAATACTTTTTTGGTCCGTCATATTGCACTCGTTAAATTTAATTGACTTTTAGGCAAAAATAATTATATCCACTTTACGCACAAAACAGCATTTTAGTTAGATGCGATATATTTTAAAAGTCACGAATGTTGAGTGTAGGTGTGATAATAATAAAATATGGTACATTTAAGATTCCAAGTTTGTTGATGTTACAAAGTTCATTGAGTTTATTCAAATATGTTTAAGCTTTAAACACGATCAAGCATGGCTGCCGAATATATTTATCTGAACAGGTTTGACCTCTAGTGTGACCGTAGCCAAAATAGTCTTCAATAAACTGAAATACATTTAGTCTGCTATCATTATAAGATGACGTAATTTGTAACACGCGGGAAAGGCTTTGAGACAAATCACATGCATTCTGTGTTAATACTATACAGTTCTAACTGGATATGTTAGGAGTCAAACAGTGTTTCACACAAACTATAGTAAATAAAGATACAAAATCTTCAGTGTTATACCACAGAATAAATAGCAATACAGGCGTGAAATGGCGTGGCGTCTCATTTGATACGAGTGAACTTCTCCGCTTATTGGCTGCCCGAGACTGTTGATACCAGTCCCGAGTATGTTTGGTTCCTGCTTGTTACAGCAGGTTTCGTATTGGCCTGGCTGCCGGCTATTAGCGCAGCCGCCTTATGGTGATTGGCGTTAGGTGTTTCCGCGATGTTGCTGGCCAGAGAAGCCATTGTAGCAAGGACGTTTCCATGCTCGTCAATTGTCGATAGTTATCCCAACGGGCTATATTGTTTTAAAGTGCCAACGTATTTATTACGGGCATTAGATTCTACAAATACATGCAGCTTTAGTTGACGTTACTAGTGATTAGTGTCGTTGAGTTTGATAGTTGTAGCTCTTAAGTATACCTACTTCTGGTTTTCTAGCAATTAAAACGTTTTTCCCCCTTCGATTTTTTTTAAGTGCGTGGAAAGTAATGAAGATAAATTTCAAAAACGTTTCGAGTACTTTCAAAAACAGCACAAAAATGTTATATTGAGGTTACCAAGTGTGGAATAAAATGAGGTATGGATGTCGTCATCACGTAATTCGCCTAGGGCACCAAATTAACCTTGCACCGGCCCTACGTCAATAGCATTAAGGCGTGGTACGAGAAGTTCAAGAACACAAGATCGGTTGCTGACCTCCGAAGACTGGTCGACCATCAACCTCAGCTGGGAGGCTGGAAGATGTGAGATAGTCTTTTGTGCGAAGTCCGAATAAATCGGTGCGTAGGGCCTCACATGAATTGCAGATTCTTGAAAGTTCTCTTCGCTGTAGCTTACACTTTTTTTTTGTTTCGTGCACACGAAGCGCAAGTCGTTTAGGCTTTGTTGTCGAATGACACAACACGTTGGTATGACTATGCGATTGAAATGTTAACGCAAACACAGTAAAAAAATTTAACTTTACAAAAAAATTTTGTAAACTTTTACATGAAATGCTTGGAAATATACAAATATGTCTGTAAATTCACAAATATTATCAAACATTTACTAATAATTTTTATGTATTTACAACGAAATTCTTATACAATTCACAATTCTTTGTAGTGACTCAGACAATTATTGTGGCAACCAGTTTCCAAGAATTTTATTGTAATAGTACAAAATATTTTGTAAAATGTGACAGGTCTTCGAAGGTAATTTTATTTCGCATCGACCAATCTGCTCATAAAAATTAATCCTTCTAATTTCTTCAGGTATTTGGAAAATTTTGACCATTTAAATTAACTGTGACATTCTTGTCGTAGTCCCTAGACTGATAAATTTTTCGTAAGTTTACAAGCTCTTTCTTGTAAAAGTACGATTTTTTAAAATGTGTATTGAGGACGAAAATGGCTAAGTGGGCTCACTTAAAGGTTAACAGAAGTTCTTTTTCAGTAGTCAGGGAATAAAATTTGCATAATTTCCAAACATTTTGCAAGTATTTTCACATTTTATCGTACACCAAGTAGATGTTATTAATTGTTGTAATCAGGAAAACATTTCAGGGCATTCTGTATTACAAAATATGTTTTTTTTATAACGTTACATATCTTGTTCGCAATTTTCTGATTGTCCTCCTTCAACAAACTGATTTAGTGAGGTCACTTGAAAAGACGATGACAACGAAAATCTTGGAAATTTTTGTACTCTATTTAATTTAATACAGGGAAAATAAAATCAGTTTGTGATTTATACATGAAGCATTTCTATGAATTTTCACGATGCTAAGTGTGTGCACTGTCGCTAAATATCCACATAAACAGGACATCACAGTTATAATAGTTATTACGTAAATAATGACATTGGACATGCAGATCCATGTATTTTTGTAACAAGTTTGTCTATTATCTAAATTGACTAAGGGTAAGTGTTTTTTCTGATAGAAATCACAAGGTATCGAGTGTCCAGAAAACAAAACGATTAAAGGAATGCATCTTCATCCATGATTCATTGCGTCACTTAATGGAACCGGCGTCCAATGAGCTAGTTACACGTGTTAATTCGTAGAAAGAGTCGTGTTGGTCGCATTTATAACACAATACTTTTTCACTACGGTCGGTGAATACAAGAATATTAACTACAAAGTTCCAACATACTCTCTGTCAAGTAAAGGCGAATGTTTTAGATTGCAACATTATATATTTTTCTTTGTATATAAATATTTTCAGTCTGGACTCTGTACGTGTGAGGTAATTTGTATACTCAGATTTCTAAATCGCAAAATGGCCAAGTAAAATATTAACGAAAACCAGATTTAAAAATACAAAGCTTATGAAAACTAATCGGTTTTCTAATAGCAGATTTCCATGTTACTTGCAAGAGTTATACAGGATGTTCCTAAAGGTTACCGACAAACTGAAACCTCGGGTCGGGGGCACTACGCTGAGTCAGAAAAATATAGGAACCTTGGGTCTCCGATGCACCGTTTTCAAACTACAGCCTAAATACTGTAGCCAATAAGACGTGAGCGCGCGAACTCTGACTCGTGCCGCGGGAAGCGTTGTTGCCAGATCGTTGATATCTACTGTGATCATAGCTGGTTTAATTAAGGAAAGGCGAACCAAGTGTGAAGTCACTGCATACAGCCGAAGCTTTAACTGCTGTTCGTGGCCTGGTGAGAGTGGTCCACTCCTGGTCCGGAGACCTCGGTTCGAATTACGTACAAGACACGTTTTTGTTAAATTTGTATTTTGAAATCAGCGTCGGAAATAATAATCTGTTAAACATGCGTGTTCATGTTAAGTTTTCAAAAAGTACATTGTTTCCTCCTATAAATGAAAATAAATAATAAACAGATAAAATGAAAAACACCATAGCTGTTTTTTGTTTGTAAAACAACAAAAGTGTTTTGAAGTAGAGACTGCATGAGATAAAAATGTTAATTTGGGCAATTGCTTTTGTGTTGCGGAAAAAGATTCAATTTACGTCACTTTGTGTGCTACTTGTATCTAATTACATTTACACGAATAAGATAGCAGTGCACATAATATCTGGTGTGAACTGTCGTACTCGTGGCTTGAACTCACGTCAACGTGGATGAGGGCCGAGTGCGTAGACCATTCCACCACTTCACAGTGTGTGAAGTGAATGAACGCCACGAAGAAATTCACGCTAGCCGCTCGGAAAAAATCAAGACACTTCGTTCGGTGGGCAAATCGTTGCACTCTGGGTGATTCAGCAGGTGTGGAAAAAAGGGGGGGCGGGGGCGGGAGGAAGTGGTGTTCCGCTACTTGCTGATCAGAGGAGCAGCGCAGACTGCTGTGTGTAGTTGTCCACAGAGTCAAAAGGGATTCTTCTTGGCTAGCATTTGAACGTCTAGTGCTTTCGTTCTTGTTCGCTGATCGCATCGTGCAGTATTGTTCGTGTTATGGATGGCATCGGCTACACGAATGAAGAACTACGCGATATGCACTATTTGTATGGTGCTGCT
>PNEQ01006406.1:6387-45697 GCA_003012365.1 Medauroidea extradentata
TTTTTTTTTTTTTTTTACCGGCTTTCAAGGACGAATTTTGGAAAAATCCTAAAACTTGTTTTTAGACATTCACATGAGCACCATTCTGATGCAAAGATCACCTCGATATCTTAAGTGGTTTACGAGAAATAGAGGATTTATTGAAAACAAATTTAACGGGTTTTCACCCCTTAATTTTCTAATTTCGAAAAATCGAAAGATTGTGAAATATTCATTTTCTTAGGCAATTATTTGAAGTAAAATTTTTAAGACTATATCATTAGATTAGAGAGTTATCGAGAATTTCGCGAAAACACGTTTTGCCTCTTTTCACCCCTTTAATTTTCAATTTTCGAAAAATTCTTCCTTAGTAGGCGCCTACGCCGTGAGGGAAAGCTACATTGAAAATTTTACGTTTCTAGGTCCAGCGGTTTGGACTGTGCGTTTATGACTGAATGAATGACTGAATGAATGAGTGAATGAATGAATGAATGAATGAATGGGGCACTTCATTTCATATAATAGTTCATCGCGGGAAAACTTGACTGTTTGCTGGGTTTCAACGTGCGTTTAGCTTATGAAAAGATTACTGGCTTTCGCTCGTACATGGAGCTGTTGCCCTATTTGACTACGCCATCCAGTAAGAATCCCACTATTGTAACATTTGATGCCCATTATTGGTCTGCAGACATATACGTTGTGTCAGACGTATTTCACCCAATCACACACGTCACCATAAACTACAGTGTTTTCAAAGGTATGTTGGCACAAACAATTCTCGTGATATACCGTCATCTCTAATTATATGTAATATAAATAAAACAGCTGTAAACAATGAGCTGCGGACGTCGTATTTATCAAAATATTTGACAGGTACAAAATATGCATGTTTTTTCCCCGCTTTCTTGGAATCTTGAATAGGATTACAGGCGTTCATCACGGTCCTGGTGATTAACAAAACCAGGTCACGTGAATGAGAAATCCTATCTTACTCCAGTTCTTGAGCGTTTCTGAACGCCTAAAACGGTTTTCACAACAGAGCGACGTGTCCTTAGCGACGAGCGTCAGCCAATCAGAGCCTTGAAGCTAGCGACGGGCGTGTAGAACATTGCACGAGCGGCTGACATTGGATTTGATGATCATCGCTGGCGAAGGATACAAAGAAGAAATAGTTGTTTTCATGTTAACACTCGTGCAACTATTTTCAGGTTAGAACAAAGTTTAAAACAAATTTTATTATAATAAAATTATATTAAAATACTGGTATATGTGTAAATTAATGTAATATATTGTGTAAGTTCGTTGAAATGAAACTAATATATTTGTTTTACTTAATTTTTCGGTAGAAAACTTCACCTCTGCTGTCTGTTTGATATTATACTTATTTAAATTGATGCGAGCTTAACCAGACTATCGTTTCTTTATCTTCCGTTCACGTTTCTTCAAAAAACTTTTACAATTACTAAGTTATTTATCCAGTTAAAAAATAGCAGCTCTAGTTCGTGTCGCCAGCGGCCGGCGATATTTCATCCTGCGTATCGCGCCGCTGTATTGTGAAAATCGCTTAAGACGCCCGCCTACTGGCCGTGTATTTGTGTGAGTGAGGCACGGCACGAAGGGCGATGTTGACCAGCTCCTGTAACGCGGTATCGCCTCTACCGCAAGACACTGAAACGGCGTACAGTGGTATCGTAGATCACTCGCCTGACTGACACTTTCAGTGGTGACCCCATCTTTTTATTGGTGGAAAGTTTTAAGGAAAGTCCAACGCAGGGCTCTATACTACTTTCGCAGACATTCGTCCACAATATTGTGAGGCACGGCAGTCTGAAAATGCCGTTTTCGGCCGTGTTGAAGGGCTTAAAATGGTTGTTTGCAGTACACGTGATGTGTTGAAAGTTGTATTCCGTCCTGGCCTGAAATGTTATTTCTTTTCGTGCGAAACCCGCGTGAGCACACGTGGAACAGTTTGTTTATAGAACGTGTATTTCAAACACACTGCAACGCAGTTTGAGAGGCAGGTAGACGGGCGCCTTAAGGGCGCCGTCTACTAGAATCGTGAAGAGGCGCGCAGACCTTTAACAATCCTGATTTCATTCGAAAACCATTCAACATGTTGTCACGCGGTTAGGCTACGAAAAGCATTTAAGGATCTTAGTTCAGGTATATAATTTTGCCTTTAACTGTTATCGTTCCTAACTTTTTTTTTGTGGAAGTGACCGAATCGGGACTTTTGACGCTGATTTTTATGTAAGTAATCATTTTCACGATATTCTGAATATTATAGACCTGTAGAGCGACTCTTTCCCTTTCGTCGCGTAAGATAAAATTATATGGTCACCGCATAAAGTCCCATAGTAAAAACAGTTCGGCGGGAAGCTTGCACGCTAGTTCAGCGCTTGGCTCGTTGAAGCGACGCGGCATTTGATGCGCGCTGCAAGGTCGACCTTACTGCTCCGTCGCTTTTGAGCCTCTCACGCGCGGGTAGGCGGCGCCCTTAAGGTGACAATGAGAGGGTGGGGCCGCGGTTTGTGTAGTGACTGAAGTAACCCGCCCCCTCAAGGTGATCCGGGTTCGATTCTCAGCGTATCCCGATTTTTTTGCACGTGTATTACGTGGCGGACGTTGCCTTGTGAACGGGTGATTTTTCTCTCGGTACTCCCTTTCGATATTCTCTCGCTTCTACGTCGTAGGAATTCATTTCTTGTCGTCCCTCGGGGTGCTTCTTCAGACGCCTACCCTGGAGGGGGGGGGGCAGTACGGAAATCTTTCAAATCAGTAAAAACGTGCAAATTTCTCATTATTCTTTGGCGACAGTCTAGAATTCATTGGCCTGTACCCGAACAACTCTCGATGATGTCATTGGTTCCGGACTTTCGTAGCTTTGTGTGTCCACATTACAGGCTAGAGGGCATTCAGCTGTTGTCATTATACAGGATGTTCGTGAACAACCGCAATAATCACACCACACGAATCCTGGGCTAAATTGGAGACGAAAATGTTTGTGGCAAAATGTTGTACGATGATAATTTTACATGCACTTTTGCGCTACGCAGGTATCTTACTAAAACTGTTCTGAACTGCACACCATTAGTACAGGTTAAATTCCCGATGAGTCTAATCATTAGTCTACCTTTCCTTGACGTGACATACGTAAAATAATAACTGGACGTGGAGCATGAGAGGGAGCTCGAATGTTGCCACATTGTGCACGCGAAATTTCGTCGTACAACATTTTGCCACAAACATTTTCGCCTCCAGTTTAGGCCAGGATTCGTGTGGTGCGCTTATTATTGCGGTTATTTCTTGACATCCTGTATGTGTCATTGGTAGAGAAGGTGTTTTCTACCAGCATATTCTGCAAATCAGTGTAGCACCCTGCGTAATGTATTATTAGGGCCACGATTTTGTCGCGAAAAGATTTTTGCCCCATTTTGTTTCAGTGACTCACGTGCACATCGGCAGTTCTGTTTCAAGGTTATTGGCAGCGTGTCTTTGTTCAGACACGTTTCTCATTTGACTGCACCAATCAGAATAAGATTATTGTGAGTCTGTACGTGTATAATTTGCCAAGGCAAGTGAGAGTAAAATCATCCAACCACAGACGATGTAGCAGAGCTGCAGGTGTGCACATGACGCATCGAAACCAAATGTTGCAAAAATCTTTTCGCCATAAAATCGTGGCTCTATGTATTATTGACCAGCGGTTATGTGGCACAGTCTAGTGTTTACAGACGAATCACAGACGTTCAGTAATAGTGCACCAGAGTTATCATTGGCTCGGTCAAATTGGGACTTGCCGATAATGAAATAAAAGCGTCAGAAATGAATAAATTACATTGAAGCCTAGCAAACAGCCAACTTTTGCCGCGATAAATCGCCTTCTCTAGACATTGGTTGAAAATGTCCTTGAGGCGCGCCAACAGCAAAAAATGTCAGTTGAGCACACAGTGACTTGGGAGTCTATGTATAGTCTGTTCTCAGATATTAACGCGAAAATTATAAGTCTCTACAATTCAGGGTTGTGATGGCCTGCTCTCGTGTGCCCTTCCCATACCATACGCTATTACTAGGGACAGGAAAATTTCGCGAATGCAATTACCCGCATGCTAGATAGAATCCATTAGCCTATGCATACTCAAGGCCCGTCTATTTGTTGACTGTCTGCTGTTCCACTGAATATCAACTAACGGACAAATGGTCGGGGCTTGAATATGTACAGGATTGTTTATTCTATGCAGGTCATTGAATTGGATAAATTTTCCTGTCCGTAGCTACTATTGTAAATTTATTTAAGTGACAAGATGACAGTGACGGCGTGGCAGTGACAGGTGGTGGGGGCGTCCGTAAGCCCGCCTCCTTGCCAATGCCTACTGCATGTTTTATACGGATGCCTGGTGACCACATTCCATGGGACAATGACCTTGGAAGATACCGTGTTGCCTTGCACCCAGCACAGACAGGCAGGCAGGCAATGGCATTCCGATTACAGCGTTCTGCCTTCCCCTTCACCAATAATAGGTTCGTCCTCTTTCTATCTTCCTCCTCCTTTTCTCCGCATCCTCCATGTACTGATTTTCTTTCATCAAGTTTTTGTGGTCTCTTTTTTTTATCTTCCTCTTCGGCGAAAGGAATGTGGACTCCGGGATTTGGAAACGATACAATTTCCTCTTCACATATTCGAACGATTTCTTTACTTGGTTTTAAAGCAGCCCCAATTAACAAATTCTTAGTGCCATTATTTTATCAGCATATTCTACCTCAGTCAATTAACAAATTAAAAATAATTAACTACTAATAAATATAATTTTCGTAGGGACCTTCCTTGTACCTTGCTCTTCAACATCCTAAAAGTATTCACCAGTCAAATTGGAGCTTCGGCCGCCGTATTGAAATATGGCGACTGATGATTCAATTTTTGCATTTTAAACAGAAATAGTGGCTTTAACAGCAAAAATACTTTTATACTAAATTCAAGAACAGTGTGTTCTCTATGAAAAAGTTTATAATGGAGATTTTTATAAAACTAGTAGTTTGGCCAACATTGCCTCATATTTGGAATTTTACGCATGTCGAGACTGTTTTTTTTTTCCTTGTAAACCCCTTTGGAAGACTTTTGTGCGTGTGTAAAATGTTACTCCTGTGCCAAATTGTAAGATCTTAAGTCAAAAGCCACAGCAGATACGCGCCTACGAAGAAAAAACTAGAAGTCGCTCTTCCGATTCTTTTCTTATTTAAAATGATGTATTTTTGCTCTAAATGCCACTATTTTTTATAAACATGTAAAATGTAATTTTTAGCCGCAGTGTTCCAGTATGGCAGCCGTAGTTCCAAGCCAATTGGTAGGGACCTTTAGTATGTTGAAGAGTAAGGTGTGAGGAAGGTCTCTGCTAAAATTCGCTTTATTACTAATTTTTTTCCCTCTAAACTACAAAATTCGTCCTTTTTTGACTGGATTATTCAGTGAAATGACAATTACGAAGAGTGAGTTGTTGTTAGAATTTTGGCCTGCCTTTAGGTCAGCATACGTGACCTTTTTTCTTTCGTAATAGTTCAGCAGGCAAGCATTAACGCCTAACATAAAAATTGTATTTATATTTTAATTTGTAACTTACTAAATATGTAATGTTAATTTTTGTACCGTAAATTGAAGGTGGTGATTTATAACATTTGTTTTCGTAATTATGTTTTAACTGTAAATAGTTTTGCTAAGCTGTTAGAACCGAGTGAGGTGGCGCAACTGAACACATTGTACTTGCATTCGGGAGGATCCAGTTACGAATCCAATTTCCGGAAATCCTGATTTAGGTTTTCAGTGGTTTATCAAAATTGAGGAGTTGGCTGGAATAAGGGCTTCGGTAAGAATATTGCATTATGAGATAATGGCAGGTGTATGTTTTGGAGGGATTAGTTTTTGTTTTAATTTATATCTCTCCTATGTGATTTTCTCTTAATAGAATATAGAGTAGCTACTTACATTACACAGATCAATAATATTTAAACACAGTTAAAGATGAAACCATAGTTATTTATATTATAGTGGTATCAGCACAGGTCAAGGCAAAAATTCATATCTTGGTGAAGAATTGCGATATCGGTACAAAAAATTTTGTGTGTATTTTATGGATATAATGAAACACGATAAACTGTTTGATGGACGAAAAGTCTTGGCTTACTCAAGTCTTTATTCCAGCCAACTCCTCAATTGGACTGTTATACATCAATATATTTTGCGCCAATTTCAAGTTATCAGTAAAACGTGCTGTCAGGTTTTTCGGAATTGGAATAATCGTATAAAATTATATCTCTAGATATAAAAGAGAACACTGACTGACGGACGGGCTGACTGACATATCAAACTGCAGCTCAAACCACTGCACCTAGAATCGTGAAAATTTTTGTGTGGTTTCCCCTCAGGTCGTAGGCGAGCACTAAGAAGGGATTTTTTTTCGAGATTCTGCCTCTAACGGAGTGAAAAGGGGTAAAATGTATTTCCGAAGAAACGTCAATAGAGCTCGAACCCGGCGGCGTATCATCGTGATTTTTGCTTTACTGGGACACACATAAAAATTCATATTAGCCAATATTAGGATTCTTCGAAACTCATCATTTAAGAGGGTGAAAAGACCTTAAATGTGTTTCCGATTAATTATCGATATCTATCGAATCCTGCTGGATAGATAGTTGTTTTTCGCTTAAAAATTTTGCTTACGTAAATATCCAAATAGTAGTTTTAGGATTTTATTTTTAAATTCTACCCCCAAGCAGTAAATAAGGGGAAAATACGTATTTTTTTCCGAGAATCGCCTATATCACTGGAACACAATTGGCTAGTCATGATTTTATGCTTCAATTAGTTACAATTAGTATACAAATGACTATGACAGGATTCCAACACGTTTCGAAATTTGATGTTAAGGGGGTGAAAATACGTGAGATGTGTTTTCTGTTATTCCTCTAGATCTGTCGAACCAATCCAGATATCTATAAGTGCTCTTTGCTTTAGATTGATGGTTGTGTAAATATCCAAAACACCATTGCAATATATTTTCATAATTCGGCCCCAAAGAAGTAAAGAAAAAGGGTAAACTCTGTTTTCGATTCTCAATCGATATAATTACACGAATTTTCACAATTTCCCAACTAAGGAGGTGAAAAGTGTTGAAATATTGTTTTAAATTGGTCGTCGATATATCTTGAATCCAGAAGACTATTGTCTTGTTTTTCACGTTCAAGAGACACCACTAAAGTAGTCTAAAGTGTGGTGAAAGGATTTTTCGAAATTCAGTCTCTTACACCTAGTTCGCTATGATGGGAGGCGAGCGCACTAACCTCTACATAACCGCGGCCACTGTGAATATGAAGCAGCAACTATGTAGCCTAAGCGAATCTGGTGGTGTAATTCGTTTATCAATTTTGTTTAATGAAATAACTGACTATTACCATTGTTATTAATAACGTTTCATTTTATCCTCACAAATTAAACATATTACATTCAAATACTTTTTAATATTTCAAATACTGTGTAATAATTTCAACGTTATTGCTGATTTTTACATTGTGTGAATCAACTGCGTTGCGCTATGTTTTCACATGTACTGCATCGACGTTTGTTAATTTAAAATATTGCGTTTTACTAATTAATTGGTAATACTATGGGATATTTTTTCCAATGACGGGTGATCATTTATGTAACCCATTAATATTTTTTTACCTCGTGCAAACTGGAGGCAACTTTCCTAACCAAACACAAGTTTTGTGAAAGTGATTTTTTTACACCACGAAGCTGTACTCTCAGTGGCGTGAAATGTGTTTTAAAATGTGACACTAATCACCTTTGAAGTATACAAATTTCGTTCCACGTGGACCATTACTTTTTCCACCATCGGTAAATGTTTAGTTCAAAGTAGAGTGCAGCCAAATTTTCTTTAAAAATTCATAACTTTTAGACGGTTGAGAATCGGATGATACAAGTTTGGTTTATTTGGTAGATCTTAGGCCCCTTTATCACCCGCCTCTTTATCGACGTCTACTCCCGGAACAGCCTGTATATTGAATCCGTCGAGATATTCAGTTTAGTTTTGCTTCGGGATGATGATTAGGTAAATGGCCGCAAAAAGGTTTTAAGATTTTTCAAAATTCGAATTCTAGGTACTGTATAGGGGTTATATGTGATTTTTAATAAATGATAGATTTTGCTTTGACTGAATGAGCTATGGTCACGATTTTCTCTTCAATTGGATACTTGAACAAATATTTAAGGTGTGAAATTAAAATTTATCAAAATTTGACACTTAATGGGGTGAAAAGGCATAAAATTTTTTTTTGTCAGACAATGATACTTATCTAATCATTAGAGATATTGAGGGAGTGTTCGCGTCAGAATGATGCTTACACAATTACCTAAAAAAAAGTAATGCAAGTTTTTTATTTTATAAGCTAACTTAATTAAAAAGGTAACTTAGCTTGTGAACTTTCAAGACATACGATCCGAAAAGTAAGTACGATCAGCGAGAAATAAATTATACAGGACTTTCATTCTACAGTTCTATCGAGACGCGGTGTTGTACAACCTCTATGAGCCCAGGAAATTAGTATTTTATTTTGAAATTAGTTTTCATGAATAATTTCGACATTATGTGGCACAGTTGTTTGTAGCTGCGATCTATTGTTCGGGAGGTTCTGGGCTCAAATTCCTTTAAAGGCTATGCAAATGTGCAATTCTGACACATAAAAAAACTGCAAGAAAGATGAAATTAGTGCAATTTGGATGACGTTCAAAAGTGGTGAAAATGTATTATGCAGACCACTATCTACTGAAGTTCCTCCTCAGCATCAACCCACATATACCATCTCACTAACCTCAAGGTTGGGGTACCAAATAAGTTTATATTTCAGCGATAGATTAACCCGACAAAACTCCCTAATGCCCATTAACTTTAAGTGAAGGTTTTGAAAACCAAGTATGTTATTAAGGGCAGCATCACCAATGGTTGTGCTCGGGGTAAATCAGTCTTAATACCACGTAAACTACGTATTTAGTTCAATTACCCTCTTACATTAAAAAGTCTTTAATTACTCCACAATGCAACATATAACATATAAGGCCCATGCAAGTCGCTCTTAACAACTAACTTATATAAAGACTGTTTTTCTCGTGGACAGCTATAACTTCTTATTCTGTTGCAGAGTTAACTCAACTAGCAGATTTGTCTACAGGATGGTCAAAAATTCAATGGCCGAAGTAATAGGGAAGATGAAGGAGATAAATACAAATATATTTCGCCAGATAACCACGTGTCGGAAACGAATAGTTTAGGAGTATTGAGTATTCAGTGGTATCGGGTGGGATTGAGAAGACACCATTGGTAATTGTTTACAGTACTTTTTTTTATAAATGTTACAATACATGTTTGAAATGAGCAACATTAACCTCAGTGCAGAGCCGGTATTGACGTATCAAGGAGTTTCGTGTTCTCTGGAAGATGTGTGGTGTGTGTTTATGTGTGTGTGGCCGCCGCAAGAACCAGTGCAACTAATTCCTCCTCAGAGTTGACAGGGCTAGAATGCACTTCAGTTTTCATGTAGCTCCTGCTAATTTTGAATATTTAAAAATATTTTTACTACGTATTCATACGTGAAAATATAGTTTGTGTAAAGTATGTGAGGCCGTAAGATACTGGAGTAAATACGGTATTTATACTTAGTGTTAAATACTGTACATAGATGATTGCAAAATGTTTTGATTAACATGCTAGAGTTCATCAATATTTATAGCATGCAGTATCTAATAACTTTGGATCTCTTACGTATCTACGGATGTTTTGGTGTCCGGTACAAAATTAGTTTCTTTGTGTATCGTATTAGAATCAGACAAAGTTTTAGCAATCAACACTACACCGTGTATTAACTGTTACTAGCGCTATCAGACACTAATAGTTGTTTAACGTTGTTTGTATGTGGTAATTTTACAATTTTTTCCGTCAATTTGTGTGTTTTTGTCGTTCATTATGTTTTATTTATGTTGTCAAAAGGTCTTCAGTCCTTACAAAAGTCCATAAAAATATTTAGATAAGTCCTTAGAGGTCCATATTTTTCATTGTACCAAGGGACTATGAACTATATCGTGTTCGCTGTAACTAAAAACTAAGGTAAACCTCAAGTAAATTTTCTGCATTTGAAAACCTGAACTCGAGAAGATCTTTGTGGATTCATGCACACTTCGTATGAGTGAGAAAGGTAGAATGTATATAAATATGTATATTAAAGAGAGAGAGAGAGAGAGAGACATAGAGAGAAGCAGTGGGCGCTGAAGAAACATCCCAGAGGTGCCCCTGGCCGTCTTCGACGACGAGGAGGAGAAGCCACTTCGCGCGAGGAGGCATTCCATTCTACGGCTGCGAAAACTCCAAGCTAGCGCGCCTGTTCCAGCTGTCCGACCGTCCATCGTCCGCTATTAAGAGGTAGTGGGCCTTTGAGGCACGGAAACGGGGAAGGCGATAAGTCGAATATAACACGTCTGTCAAACACCTCTTCGCCTCTAGGCGCGAAGTACTAAACTAGCGAGCAGTGTTTTCGTTGAATATGTTTTTCAACGGGACTTCAAGCGATGACCCTGTTATTTTGTTTGTGGGAAATGTGTGGTAAAGTCCAATGCAGAATTCTATGGTTTTGTTTTACGATTACGGTTTAATTTTCTCAGCTACATCAACCTGAAAAGGTAGTTTTGGCACTTTTGAGGAGCTTGAAGATGATGTTTTTAATCGACGGACGGCATTATTAAAATCATAGGGATACACTTAGGCCGGTATTCCTAAACGTTTGTATAAGGGTTTAGGTGCAGCATATGTCATGCCTAGACCTTATCGGTATTCCTAAACGTTTGTATAAGGGTTTAGGTGCAGCATATGTCATGCCTAGACCTTATCGGTATTCCTAAACGTTTGTATAAGGGTTTAGGGTAAGGTCATTGCTTATTCAGGACTCATCTGTGACTTTTCCTTGTCCTAATATAACTACGCATGCGCAGTACGCTTATAACCCTACAGAAGGCTACGCAAGTTACAACGTATTTTACCGCTTGCTGGACGAATATCGTTTTTAATAATAAAAAGAGAAAACAAAAACATTCAAATCATACAGAAAATGAAACTTTGTGGCAGCAGGAATACTAAATAATAACTCACTAGCATTTTAAAAGCCCAAATAATCCAAAATCAACAAATTTGTAATTTTAAAAGCTTTGCAGTAAATGTATATCTTATTGGTCGTTGTAACGAAAGTGACTGAGTAGCTCAGGCGTGCCGACCCCCTGTAGCTCAGTTGGTTGAGCGACCGACTTGGATACGAGGGGTTCTGGGTTCGATTCCCAGGTCTGGCTGGGTGTAACATTTGTGTTTGTCCGTTAGAACCATTGCACTTGTTAGAGTCACCAACAACTGTCACAACTGGGGAATTGTCAAATACTTAAGCTGTAAAGGGGGGATGTTTAGCTCGTTGGCGATGTTGCGTCCTCGCCAAGGAGCCTAACATTTTTATAAAAAAAAAGGGGGGCTAATGTGTCGGCTAGGTAATAATTTTGAGTTCGAATCCCGGTCACTTCAAATTTTTTTTTACTTTTTTATATATTATGTATTACAATAAGGTAACAATGAAATTAATGTTTATTTACATAAATATAGTTTCTAATCATTAAAATGTTTAAAAAATATAGAAATAAGATAAATGTATAATGAAACATTAATGAATAGAAATATTTTTTCCCCTGTAAATTGTAGTCAACATATAGGAATACCACGTCTAGTGTACGGAATATAATGACTTGACTTTTTTTGTTCTTTAAATTCTTGCAAATATAATGAATAATGGACGTACGATAAATAGGCACCTTTTGTAAACCGACCTACTTAGAAAATATGTAATTACAATTGTTACAAACTGTTATATACTGTTGATTTAAACACATTTTTGTAAGATACGATGCGTTTAACTAACATTCAGAAGTTCTGACCAAGTTTTTATTTACAAACATTCCCATATTTTTAAAATTAATTTCCGAAATAAAATTTTTACAAGTAAAATAAAACGAACCTCGTTTATATATTTTTTCCTAAACAACTCGTATTTAATCTGCATTATGTCATGTTAAATAAAAGTTTCAGGAATAATGTAATGTGTTCACGATATATTCAACTACGAAAAAAATATATATATATACATATATATACATATATATATATATATATATATATATATATACACACACACACACACATCAGTAACGGGATGTTTCCAAAACAGCTAGCGTGCTATAAATAACTTGTAAAATTATCTCCATTCTCGTGCCTTTGTAATTCAAAATTTAGTTAAATATATGAAAGTAAATTACAGTTTCGTAAAAGTCTAATTTAAAAAATTGTTTGTACGACAGAAAATCTGCTCGCTGGTTCTGTGACTTGTGCATAGAGACGATATGACATTAAATAGACGTGCAAATGCTGCTCTTAAATTAATAGTTTTTTTCGGTATTTTGTAAGGAAAATCTCAAGGTAAGTGATCACATTTAAAAATTACAGTTTTATTTTTAAAGCAAACACACTTGTACACTAATCTGCGAATGGTATGTGCATATATCGAAAAAGTACAAGCTTAACTAATAAGACTACGTTCCTTAATTTGGTACAAATAAACCAAAAAATTTCACATTGATCATGTAGATGTAAACGTTATAAAATATTTCTTTGTTTCTTCATGTGATTCTATCTTCTAACATAGTGAATCTACAACAATTTGAACTAATGAAACCAAAGTTTGAAAAATTAAGTTTTTAATTTTACATTTTCTTTGAGTCGTCGCAGATGTTATAGGAGAAAATAAATTAATTCATGACATTAAATCTTGGAAAATAGAGTATGTTCAGTATTATTAACGTTGAATCGCCATATTACATTTAATACACAATTTCCTTGTAAGTTATGCGGGATATTTTTTTTTATTTTAATGAGGCTATAGCTCATGAAATATGTGTCAAAAATATGTCCTAAAATTTTTCTGCAAAGTGAATTATAGTTAGGGAAAGGAATAATTCGCGAGTTCAATTACCTGCATGCTAGAAGCCATTGTCTTGAATATACTCAAGCACCGACTATTTGTCAATTAGCCGCTGCTCGATGGAACAAGAGACAATGAACGAATAGTCGGCGCTTTAGTATGCATAGGATAATGGATTCTAGCATGCGGGTTATTGAACTCGCGAAATACTCCTTTCCCTAATTATAGTGGTAGTAATGTTAACCAGAAAATAACTACAAAATGTTATTTCTTAAAATGTAAAGCAATATAACAAGTGCTGAAACAATTAAAGACCAAATAGCCTATTTTATCAAAAGAAGAAAAAATATTAAGTCAATTTTAAACTATTACCCATTTCACGTAATCATTAAAATTACATTTTCAACTTACCTCATCATAAATTTCTCCACGCGGTACTAATAAAAAAAATATTCTGAATCATCCTATGTTAAAAACTGAAAATTATATATTAAAAATACGTTAATATCAAACATATGTACCGAGTCTGGTGATTTCCAGATGCGTGGTTAGTGTAGAAATCTCATGTGATGAAGAAAACTTAAGATACATTTCCAGCATTTTGATAGGCTAATGTAAACAACGTCTCTCTTCAAAAAATTAGTTTTGTTTATCTCATGAAGAAAAAACGTTTTAAATGACCGCCATTATGAAAATATGAACTAAATACATATAAGTCTAATCAACTTTGTCTACTGCACTATATTTTTATCAAGTTTGATTACATTAGCTCTGTATGTTCGATTTTTTAATGTGGAGGAGAAATTGAGAAATACACAAACGGACAATGGAAAGTAGACTTAAAGAAAAAGAAGAAAAGCCTTCGAGGTCCTGCATACGTGTGCATGTCATTGTGGTAGCCGTTTTCCCAGGCCTCCGAGAGGTGCGCCGAGATTCGGCCGTTATCACATTATTTGAAAACTGCTCAACGCACATGAGTGATGTCTGCTTAGGAATATTACTTAAAGATTACTTACTATACATGTGTATACCAATTTCTGGTTCAACAGTATTCATTACAGCATATTGTAAAGCGGCCAAAATGGCAAAAATGGGTGTTTTAGCGGTGCTTTTCGATCATTGAAATCTTGCTACAGAATCTTCTATAGGGTGCAGATGTATACAACTCACCTTAATCGTCAAAATTACAGTTATGTCTCGTAGAGGTGAGTTTCGGCGAAAAGACAGAACGCCAGTTAGTTACTTGCGCCTAGAGACTAGGGTAATGAGTGATGTGCATGCTTTCTCGAACTTAAGCTTCCGCATTTGTAGATCTCGAACGCGCAAAAGACGTCCATGTAGATACCAAAGTATAAAAAAAAAAATAAATAAATAACTTACTTTTTTTTTACTTTGCACAAGAGATTGTAACTTTATTTTTAATACTTAAATTTTGAAAGATATATAACATATATTTTAATCTATATTACTGTATTAATGATTTCTTCTAGTTTGAAACAATTTAAAATGCAATACATTACGTTTTAAATGTAAAAAATTAACGTATTTTTGTTAAATAGTTGTTGAAAGTCACTGCTACTTGTTCTTTAAAAAAGCACTGCCCAGCGTCGCCTTCATTTATTTATAACCGCACACGGGACGGCAAATAATAATCAGTGACTTATCCGATACCTTCAGAACGTTTAGGAATACGGTTGCGAGATAGGACACAATCCTTGCGCTTCTGTGTCCCGAGATGGTAGCACATTATTCCTGTACAAACCGGTAAACCGTATATTACCGCTTGCTTGCCGAAAATCATATTTAACAATACGAGAGTCGGCAAACACAAGAAAATGGTACTTAAAATAAAACTTTACGATGGCGAGAATGTTAAGTGATAAGCTACAAGCTTTTCATAAACTTAAAACTATAAATAAATAAGAAAATTAATATTTTGTAGACAGTTTGCTAAATGTAGGCTTAAGTATAAAATTTTGCTGTATAATAACATCAGCGCAGTAGGTTTAGGCAGCAAGGCGCTCGGTCGCTAAGCAAATTATTTGGGTTCGAATCACGGCTAATCCAAAAGTTTTTTTTTATTTTCTTTTATATTACGCAGAATATTATTAGTGGTAGTGCAATTACTTTAATTTTAGGAAATATCGTTTCTACACATTAAAATAACATGATATTCGACCGTTACGATGTTATAATCAACTGTTTGTAAAGAGTACAAACTAATTGGTTTTCGCTGTAAATAACATTCAAAACATATATATATATCAACATTATTTTTTGAATGTTTTACGTTCTGTGAGGTTTTTTTTTTTTTTTTACTTTTTTTTTGCTAACATTAAAATAAGAAATATTGTGTCTAGAACGATAAAAATTTGTCGTCACGTTCAGATTCACATTTCTTATTTTGTGTTTTTTAGATATTAAAAGGACACAATTAAACAATTAATTTTCCGGGATAATTTTTAACGCTCATAACAACACGTTATACTCAATTAAAATTAACGAATGCATCTTCGCTTTTCATTTTGATGCATATAAAATAACAATAACACAGCGTAAACTTTATTAATATAGGTATTCTAATTTGTCCACATTGCCCTAATCATGCCAAAAAAAATCGTGGTTAGTAAACATTTTACCTCACATTTTTTCTTTTTTTTTTTTTTTTAAGAAACACCTAACCATCTGCGATATATTTACTATCAACATATTGTAAAATAAAAGCACATTACAGACGTCGACAGTTGACAGGCAACATATTTTAAAACAGCTCGCGCGCTGTATCAGTGTTATTCTGAAGCCTTGGAAAATTTAAAAAAAAAACACCTTTTTATTTCATATATTTCAAAAACAAAATGTAAGGTAAGTGAGCTTTGTGTATCGTCGAAACACAGGTCATTAGAGACGGTTTCAAAATGAAATTACTGGATACAAACAAAGTTTCGACTGAAGCATGAATTTCACTTTGCTAGAGATATGTGTTCAATAAAATGATAGAGCCATTGCTTGAAGCATGATCAAGTAATAGCATGTGTCAAAAGAAAAAAAAACTTGTCGAATTAGTGCGTTAGAGGTGATGATGAGAGACCTAATTTATGTGCCACTATTACCGTGACAATACCTTAGTTTTTAGTATTTAGTTGCGGCGTAATAATATATTATATTTTAAGAGTGATTGCGAATTATGTTTTGAATATAATTCCACGTGTCCGAATAATATGCTAATATAACGTTTCAGGTCATAATCAGCATAAAAATATGAACGGAAACACTGCGATCGCGTGGCTACTCTACCTACTGTTTTAACTATTAACAAGAAATAGTTATTGAATATTTTAATTGTGACCGTTATAATCCATGATTTTTATCTCTTTGTTACTGTAATTATTTTGTAAACAAATTCAAATGCTAAATAATACGTTTCAAAAGTACAAATTTTAACGTGTTCTTTTTATAGCCACGGTAAATCGTCAGCGCTCATCGTCGCCTTCATTTGTTTCTAGTCTTACGCGGGCCGGCGAATAATAAGCCGTGACTTACCTGACACCATCTTGGGACACGGCGCAAACACGTCTAGGAATACGCTCAGCGAGTAAGGTCTCTGCCGTTTCTTTTCTGGCGCCTGAGATGGTAGTGCCTATGTAGACCCTAACTTTTTGTTTAGGAATACCGGCCTTAGAAGTGTCTCCTTTTCGTAGATGAACGCATTGGAAAGATTTTTCATAATTGTACAGTAACAAATACTTTCTTTCCGTACCACGTTACAGCACGACTCACGCACCAGATCCAACAACTGTTAGGCGGTTATATTAAGGCTAGGTTTTAGTCGCCATATTGAATAATGTTTTTTTTTTTTAATTCTGGTAAGAAAAATGTTACATCTGCGACTATACCGCTAATTCTGTTTACCTTGCGCTACTTTACACACATTGCGATTTAGCTGTTAACACTACGCTGTCAGTCAGGCAAAAATTTTTTATATTCATGATTTTCCTGACAGCTTAATCGCAATATCTGTACTGTAGTGCAAAGTAAATAGAATTTGTGGTGTTATCGCAGATTTAACATTTTGCTTCTCTGAGTTACAGAAAAGTGAAGAATAATAAAATTCAATGCGGCGACTGAATCGAATGTTAAGGGCGCGGCCTACTGTGCGTTACAAACTTAGGAGTGACGGAGCTGTAAGGTCGACTTTCAAGCGCGCATCAAATACCGCATCTCCTCAACGAGCCAAGCTCTGAACTAGCGTGCAAGAATCCCGCCGGTCCATTTTTACTATGAGACTTTAAGCGGTGATCATATAATTTTATTGGTGGAAAGTCTGTAGCAAAGTTCAGTGCACACCTCAATCTGAGTTTCACATAATTCTGTTTGTATATTTTGAAGAACGACAGTCTGAAAAGACCGTTTGTAGGTATGTTGGAGGGCTTAGAATCAGTGTTTGTAATTGACTCTGTGTCTTATTAATGACATTCCGACCTTGTCCGAAGTGTGTTTCTTTTCGTACGTTGGCACAATGGGCACATGTGGAATTGTTTCGTAAAATAAAGCCTGTTTACTAATACACTGCATCTCATTTTAGGCCCGTGTTAGGCGGCACCCTTAAGGATATTAAGAATAAATGTGTATTGTACTTGCCTTTACATTTCAGTAAATTTTGCGTCAAGATTTGTATAACTTCTGTCAGGTTTAGTTTTCTGAGACGACATACCACTGCAGTTGCGCATGTCCACAATATTTCACTAAATCGTTCACCTCCCACTCCAAGAATCTTTCAGAAACGAGTTGGATAGGTTTTTACGTACCGTTGGCATACACACATTTTCGTTTGTTGTTGGTGCCTCGTAGCCGTAATCTCTACAGGCGCCCGTGGACGTGGGGAGAGATCTCGCTCTACCACCCAGTAGACATACGCCAGCTGGGACCACCAAAGCCCTTGGTGGAGCGCTGAACTGTGCCTCCGACCACCTTCCAAAAGAGTAGCATGGGCTAGCGAGAGAGCCCTGGGCCACCCATCCCAGGATCTCGCCCACTGTTATTCCCCCAGACTTAGATCCTCGATTCAGCCGCCTCTTGGTTTGAGTCGGGGCCTACGTCCCGTTGACACACAGCGATGTCGTTACAGACGGTGACACACAAACTTGGCCGATTGACGGGAACTGGGGTGGAATAAACTGAACAGTTTATGGTCGTACGTCATTGCCAGTTAGCTGTTGTCATCAGACACACAGCTTGCATAGTAAAATTCCGGATTGGAAAATGGTTGTACTTTGTGTTGAGAGATCTCACAAAAAAGAAAATTTGATCACAAAAACAGTACGGTTAGTAAAAGAAATAGGCCTACATTCGTAACCAAAAATATACGACACACATAATTTAAAAAATATACCTATCAATAAACCGACAAAGTTAGGTGGTTGTGCGGAAAAAAAAAAGTCCACAAAATTAACTGGAACATCAGAAATGACAAGAGATTCGAATAGCAGACGAAGAAAGTAGCAGTATTTTTTCGACAACAGATGAGACAGTTCGGGAACTGACACCTGCTCCCATGAGGCTCATGTACTGACTGAAGACCTTCCAAGCACATCTTGAACTTTTATCCGTGGAGTCAGTCCCGGAACTCTTGAGGTCTCGAAGGCAACATCTCAGAGGCCTCTACCGCAGAAGTGACCTCGGGGGTAGACATACGCCAGTATCTATTACAACCGTGCAAGCAGTGGAGAATGATGCAGCTTGTTCTACGTGATCAAGAATGACTTGCGACGAAGCACTTCACACACTTGAAAGTGCCCGTGTGGGCTGTATTTAGTGCGAACGTCTCGAAAGAAATTGACGTAACACCACACATTAAACTGGTGTTAGTCGTTCGCCTTGGTCTGGAATTATGGTAAGGGGAAGGGGGGAGTTGCTGTAGAGGACATGGGCGCTATCCCAGCGGGTGACGTCACTCTTGTCACTATAAAGCCTTCGGGCGTGCCTACTTGCTGAGTAAACAGGAGTGGGTTTCTTCCCGATACACAGATGTTAAGACACTATTCTGACAGTTGTACTTTCTGTGGTAACTTAAGAGGGCGTGGTACATAGCCTAATTCAACGCTAAAAGCATTAATCTATAACTGTATGTTTCTTGAAGCCAATTTGTGAAAATTAAACAATAGCAATCCTAGACAATAGTTTTAGTCGTTTTAAACAAAATTGTTTTCAGTGTTACGAACTTCTGAGGCACAATCTCTGACGCTGGAACCTCGTGTATTTAACTGCGGCGCAAGAGATCACGGGTAACGAATTAGTAATTCTGGATACTCATAAAGTTGACAAATACCACTATCTACTATTGTCATTGAGTATTTAGCCATATTGGCTTCGAAAAAAGCTTAGAAATCAATTGATATTTTCAGCGTTTATTTGTCTACCACGCACTCTTAAAACGTTGTGCGTCACAGTTTGGTTTCTTGGTTTCTAGCGTTTTATCTGCTGTTAACGTCGTCTCACCTTCTTTCGCTCACTGAGTATGCTCATCTCACTGATATATTGGATTGATTTTTCAAAATTACTATTGCCAGATGTAAAAACGTCAGCTCGTTCGTGGGGTAGATTATATACAGGCTGAGTCTGGACGAAGAATGAGAATTTATCGTAATGGTATCTTGTGAAAAAGTTAGTCGAAAATGTATTTTTAATTTTTACGTAAAGTGGACTATAGTGTGAGTAATGCTACTGTGAAAATTACTATATGTTTGTATATGTACAATATATTAAAAAATTTAATGCCCAAATTGATATGGAAGTTGAAGGAGACAAATACAGATAAATTTGTCCAAATAACCATGTGTCGGAAACAAACAGTTCATGAGTAATGGGTATTCATGGGTATCGGGTGTTATTCAGAAGACGACGACGGTAACTATTTACGGTACTTAATTTATTGGCCAATGTCACAATAAACGTTCAAAATTAGTAGCGTTAGCCCCCACGAAGAGCTGGTATCGATGTAGCAGGGTGGATTGGCCGCGGAGAACCTGTACATTGGCCCGCGCGATCACCGGAACCCTCCACGTTGCACTTCTTTCTCTGGGGCTGCATGAAAACTGAAGTGCATTCTAGCCCTGTCAACTCTGAGGAAGAATTAGTTTCACGGATTCTTGCGGCGACCCCACACGTACAATACACGCCAGGCATCTTCCGGCGACAAATGCGGGATTCCGTGTTATGTCAATACTGGCTCTGCGCTCAGGTTGATGGTATTCATTTTAATTTTGAACATTTACTGTTACATAGGTCACAAAAATATAGTACTATGAACAATTACCATTGGAGTCTTCTCAAACACGCCTATACCCGAGAATAGTCATTTACTCATTACTCCTAAACTATTTCTTTCCGACGAAATATGTTTGTATTTGTCTCCTCCATCTTCCCTATAATTTTTGAACAACATATATATATATATATATATATATATATATATATATATATATATATATATACACACCAAATGAAGTTCCCCACTCATTCATTCAGTCATTCATTCACTCATCAACGCACAGTCCAAACCGCTGGACCTAGAAACGTAAAATTTTCAGTGTAGCTTTCCCTCACGGCGTAGGCACGCACTAAGGAAGGATTTTTCGAAAATCGAAAGGGGTGTAAAGGGGCAAAACGTGTTTTCGCGAATTTCTCAATAACTATCTAACCTGATGATATATTGGTAATATTTTTACTTCTCAACATTGCCTAACCTAATGCATATTTCATAATTTTTCGATTTTTATCGAAATTCGAAAGTTAAGGGGGTGAAAATCCGTCAAAAGTGTTTTCAGTAAATCCTCTATTTTCTTTTAAACCACTTACTATACCGAGGCGAATCTTTGCATCAGAATGGTGCTCATGTAAATGTCTAAAAAGTTGTTTTCGGATTTTTCTAAATTCTTCCTGGAAATCCGGTAAAAAAAATTGAACGTGTTTTCAATTAATCATCCGTATCTCCTGAACCATTTGAAATATCGAGGTGGTTTTTGCTTTAAAATGAAGAAGCTTGCGTACGTAAATATATACACACCAATTTAAGGTAATTTAAGGTAATTTGCAAATTGAAGATACACAGAGAATATAGTAACACAATCAATTAATACGTAATTAAAAGTTAGTTACTTTTTTCTATAGTACACGCGGGCGAAGCCGTAACGCGAGCTAGTGTGTGTATATGTGTATATGTGTGTGTGTTTGTGTGTTTATATGTGTATACAGTCCGAATAGTGTCAAAACAAAGAAAAATCAAGTCTTTTATTAGAATATTATATAACAGTATAATTTTTGAAGGCGATTTATAGGGTAGCATAACTCCCACCGTGTTAATTTTGCGGACAAATTGAAAACTTATTTTAGACTTACTTTTTTAATAAGCTATCACTACGTGAAACTAGCGCATTTCGTCCTTACTCAACATGTAAACGACGTGTTTCAGAAACATGCGTCCAAATTTTGCCAGGGGACTGCTGTCGTGACAAGATATTTGATATGGTTACACCCATGGTCCATCACAGATATAAAAAAGTCCTTAAAGGTGAAGTCAGGAAATCATATTTTGCTGAATATTATGACAAGTACTTGCGTAAGAGGAACAAAATGTGGAATGTGCAGTAAGTAAACCGAAATATGTGATGAAATAAAGTACGTCGTACCGTACGCAGCCCCTTCATGTGAGAAAACTATATGTTTGCACCGTGTTATTGTATACATTATTGTTACTCTGACCGAACATTGATTTTTTATGCCGAAGTAATTAATCCGTGAGTCGAAATTAGCCAAAAATGCACTCTTATTGCAACTGTCTAGTACACACACTGTTTTAGTACAAAACGCACCCAAAGGTTACTAATAATTTCAAACATTGTGTAATATTTGTATTTCAATACAGCTACAGTTAATTATTTACCTACATACTTATTTTAACCTTATAGTTGATTTTACATTGTGTGGATTTTCTGCATTACGTTATGTTTTTACGCTTACTGCATCGACGTTTGTTAATTTAAAGTTTTGGTTTTTACTTATTAATTGGCTATGCTGTTGGGTAGTTTTCCAATGGCGGGTGATCATTTACGTGACACATTGATATTTTTTTACCTCGTGCAAACTAGAGGCATATTTCAGAACCAAACACAACTTTAGTGAAAGTTATTTTTTTTACCCCCACGGAGCTGTACTCTCAGTGACGTGAAATGTATTTTTAAATGTGACGACACTAATCACATTTGGTGTTTACAAATTTCGTTCCACATGGACCATTGCTTTACCCACCCTCGGTAAATGTTTAGCTCAGGGTAGAGTATAGCCAGATTTTCTTTAAAAATTTATAATTTTTTGACGGTTGCAAATCGGATTATACAAGTTTGGTTTATTTGGTGGGTCTTTCATAGGCCCCTCTATTACCCGCCTCTTTATTGACGTCTACTCCCGGAACATCCTATATATATATATATATATATATATATATATATATATATATATATATATATATATATATATATATATATATATATATATATATATATATATATATATATATATATATATACACAACGCTATCAACTAGTATCGTGCGATATTTGCTATATATATACACGTATTTGTGTATGAATTTAAATGTTTTCGAGCAGCATTTTTATATCATTAGATTTCGCATGAACAATGTCATAAAAGATTAAATATAGCGTCTTGTAAATGCTGTTTGAGAACTGTGAGGAATCAAAAGGTAGTTTTGACACGTACATAGAAAACGTATTTATCGTTGCGATAACAGTTCGGCTGAATTGTATGATTTCAAAATGTAGCCACGAGTGTAATTCTTGCTAAGCCCTAGTCTTAACAGTGTTCGTGTGAAAAATACGTGAAAACATTCCACAGTATTTTGATCGTTATCTATGTGTCACTTTTTACTTTGGTTTATGCGACTGGTTCTTTACTAGTTTATTAGAATTTTAAGTTTCGTTTCATTCGCGGGAAGCGTGTTATCGTCTTTATCGTCCGCGAAGTTTCTTGAGCAGAAACGAAGTTTACAACTAATTCGACCGATGACATCATATTATTTTCATTTTTAAAAACTGTTGTTTTGTAAATGCTGTTTGGTGCACAAGCAACGCTGCCCTGCGTATGGTAGAAATATACGTGTTTAAAACCAAGTTACCCTGTAAGTTGGGAAAGGAATGTTAGAATCCAATCTTCTGTGTACACTCTAGCATCGCCCATTAGTCCATTAGCTGCTACCAAAGGAGCATATTAAGGACACAGTTAGCATTTCCAGGTTAAAGCGTGTGGAAAGATAAGATGTCGACCGGATGACTGGAATACTCGAAACGTCAATAAAATCGGAATTACTTATCAAGATAATTTTTTTACCGTGTAGATTCTTTATCAGCGGACGTTTATTTACATAGCACTCTGTGGTAGCATGCCTTACTTTCGAGTAAAAAATTAAAAACTGTTTTTAGAAAAATGAAGGCTTGAAACCACAAAATCTACAAAAAAAAAATGGAAAACTGTAATTTTTATATAATAGTATCTAGGCCTCTATAATAACATAATTTCAAAAATACTCGCGTTTTGATTTGAAAATAATATTTACTATCAGAAAATCTCTGCGCGAGAGGTTTACAGATGTTAAAATTATTTTCAAATGAAAATGCGAGAATTTTTAAAATTCAGTTATCATAGAGGCCTAGATATTATCATATGAAATATTATAAAACTTACCGTTTTCCATGTTTGTAGATTTTGTGGTATTACAATTTTTTTTTTTTTTTTTGAAAACTAGTTTCAAAAAAAAATTTTTTTTTTTTTTTTTGTAAAAGTAGGAAATGTTTTGTAATATGTGAAAGGTCTCCTTGGTTTGTTATGTTTCAGATCGAAAAATTTTCTCATTAACTAGTTCCCAAAGGTGTTCAGGATATTCGTAACGACTTTAAAAGGTTTCTGACATACTTTTATTACCCGACTGATAATGTTCTGATATTAGTTTACAAAATTTTCCTTGCGAATGTACACATTTCTTTACTGTGTAGTTGGTAATACAAAAAAAAAAGACCTTAAAACTTCTATTTCCGCCGTTTTAAGCCCGGAGAAAATACGCTGTCAAGATCAGTCTAGGAGCAGAAAATCATTATGAAAATACCATCCCTCCCCCGCCCCCTACAAAAATATATCTTAGAGTTGAAATTAGAACGCGCAACATGTCCTTTGGCGAATAACGTTTCTTAGGTGCTTTTCCCTTTATGACTCTTTTACAAATGCGAAATATTCAGCCATTTTTAATCGTAAGTAGAGATGATGGTTTATCGCGGGAAAACTCGGCTGTTTGCTGGGTTTCAACACACGTTCAGTTTATGAAAAGATACTGGCTTTCACTTGTACATGGAGCTGTTGCCCTATGTGACTGAGCCAATAAGAACCCCGCTATTGTAATATTTGATACCCGGTATTGGTCTGCAGACAGTTACGTTGTGTCAGACGTAAGTCACACAACCGCATGTGTTGCCATTAACTACAGTGTTTTCAATAGTATGTTGGCACAAAACATTTTCGCGATAAACCATAATCTCTAATCATAAATTATTCAAACAATTAAGAATATTGTATGCCGTAGTATAGCTGCAGTTCCGAATAACACGTAGACAGGATAACAATTTAAAGCTAATATTTCAGATATGAACAATCTACTACATATTAGTATGCTACATAAATCGAAGCATTCGGTTTATTTTGGACTTCGTCGCGAAGTATGCCCTCACTGCCTGAAAAGTAAACAACGCTCGTTGCTCAACCCCCTCCTCCCCCCCCCCAACGTTTTCAAATGATGTACTCATAATTTTGGATCGTTGCAACCATTTATGTTTGTGTGCTGGTTTTTGATAGGACGGAGGATTCTAGTATATTCACTGTAAACAAATGCCGGACAATTTGCGACGAATGTTGATGATTTTTGTCACTTATCAGATAACAGCACACCGTATTTAATTGATTTACAGCGTAGCAAAGCGAGGAAAAATTTTAATTTCCATATTAAGATCATATAACTTGTTCGTTGTGCCGTAACCAAAACTAAAACAAAAATATATAACCATTAAACATGCAAAAAGAGAAAAATTATGGTAGAAAAACGTCAACTACATTAATTTTAAAAAAATCACAAAAATATGTTATAAGCCAGTTGCACCTCATGACGCTAGGTTATTTTTCACGCTTTTGTTTTAGTAATTATCATTGAGCTGTTCTGTAGTATTGAATTACGCATTTGTTCGATGTGATTAAATTACGTCAGTGGTTTCAATGTTGCTCGTAAATACCTTTAATTTGTGTTCTATAAGTAGCATTGTTACTCATATCTTGTGCAGTGAAGTGTCTTCGTCGAGTTATATATTCTGAAATACAATGCCTACTGTGGAGAAAACGAGGCAGAGAATAAAAGTGACTTAAGTAATATTACAGTCTTGTGTTAACTCGTAAAGTATATACAGCTTAACGATGACCTTGCACAGTTACAACACCTGTTGTAACACACAGGCTGGCAAACATCCAAATACCATCACCCAACGGCATTGTGTATGTAGTAATTATATATGTAAAAATTCTTCCTCCTCCTCCCATGCTTTCACCGTGTGGTTGCTTGTATTTCTTATGTCAGTTGAGTATGTTATAACACACCGTATTTTGTTTATTTTTAGAATTCTGTGTGATTACAAACATGTATGTAGTATTTGTAAAACACGTTTTAAAATTAGTTTTGCTGGTCGTTAGTAGATACAGCAGCTCTGAGTTCGTGTTAGTGTTCCTTATCTACATTGCAACACAATTGAGGTTATCTCGTCGGCGAACTAGAACGTACTGCCGCGAAAGTACACGACACTGTTTATTCTTCAAGGAAAAGTTACAGAACTTAAATATTTTTATTTTCCTAGGTACGGTTTGTATGTTTTAAGACCGAGGTTTTTTGCATAGCTTAACTTCGGTACGGCACGCGGGGGTTCAAAACGGAAATCAGGACTCAGCAAAATGATTAAAATACCAAAGCGTAAGTAAATAAGTTTCACATTTTGCGGTAAAAAGCACAACAAAAATAAAACGTGAAAGGTTTAATTGATAATGAAATATTGTCGGGTATTTAATACTTCTCTAAAGCTGGGATTGTAATAAATGTTATAGTTATGCCTAATACTTTACTACAGTACTTCCAATAACTGCAAACATTCATCATATAATGTTCAAAGATGATGGTTTAACGCGGGAAAACTTGACTGTTTGTTGGGTTTCAACGTACGTTCAGCTTATAAAAAGCTCACAAACTTTTCACTTTACGTGAAGCTGTTACCCTATTTGGCTGAGCCAATAAGAATTCCGCTACTATAATATTTAATGTCTGGTATTGGTCTGCAAAAAGCTACGGAGTGCCAGACGTATATCACGCAATCATACATGTTGCGAGAAGCTAATGTGTTTTCAAGGGTATGTTGGCACAACAAATTTTCTCTATATACCATAATCTCCAATGTGGTATTTTACCTGTGCGACAAAATAGCGTTGTAAACTATGTAAACTACTTCAAATACAAAGAATGTAACTTTTTTTTTTTTCAATATCGCGACATTTTGCCTTCTGTAACACGTTTCCAGGTCGTAAGGTTTAGGTACGCAGAATGTTGCAAAATTGTATTAAAATTTTTTGTGGAACAGTTCTCACATGAAGAGGAACAAAATGTGTTACTGCTCGACAAACCTAAGTGTATCCTCGGAAAATATGTGAACTACAGCCGTCCCCTTCTCTGACATACCACACCCTCCTACTCTCTTTTGTCCCGCTACACCTTCCCAGCCAATAGCGAGCGAGTAACCTGGCCGTCGCGACAAGCACTTCGTAGTCTCGTCAGCCAGATAGTGACAACCATCATGTAGTTGTTCAGCCTTTATTTCATGGGTTGCACAGGCCTATTAGAACTACTACAGATGGTCGCTTACAATATGAACGGTGTGTACGTGGCCCCAAGGCATTCCCCTCCACTGCTTTCACATGCAAACCTCAAAATACTAGCGCTCTTATCTCCCCTTCCCGGGGCTACACTTAAGTTTGTCGAGCAGTGTGCATAAGTCCGAAAATGCACCGTTTCTGTACTATAGGTCTCGTGACATGCAGTGCATAGCGCACGGGTTGAATCATGTTTATATGGAATGTTACAATAGGCAATGCCTACCGTACAGTTAATACCACTCGTCTGGTATGTTGTTGCCAATAATAGCTTCAGTCGCATTCCATAGTAACATGATCAGTCTGCAAGCTATGCACTATAGTATCATGTACTGTGAAATGTGAAGTGAATTTATTTTGGTCAGCATTCAACATCTAGGTCTTTATAAGTCGCGCAGCCTAGGAAAGGTTTTGAGAGAAAAGCGAAGCGGACGTAAAATGGTATCTACTGCGCAGCTACACGCCCCACATTTCCCCTCCCAGCCAGTAAGAGGGGAAATGACGGAGCCCTGAGTGTGGGATGAGCAGCTACAACCAATCAGCAGCTGCGTGAAGGTGCGCTGGTTAGGGGTAGAAGGCAGGGGAAACTTCTCCTCTGCACGTCGCCAGGACCTTTCCTAGCTCGCGTGACCTGTAACGCTGGTGAGGGCTGACATGTTGTATGGAGCAGCGCCGGAATGACGGGGCGAGGGAAACTGGAGATCCCCGAGTAAACCCGTCGACCAGCGGCATCGTCCGGCACAATGGCACATTTAACTGACTCCGCCGGGAATTCAACCTGGATCGCCCTGGTGGAAGGCGAGTGCTCTACCCACTACGACAACCACGGTCCGTACCGTGAAGTGTAATACAGAAACTGTGTATTTTCGGATCTACTTGGGTCCCAAAAATATTGACAAGCAATTTTGCAACTTCCTGTAGAAGCTGTAACTACGTTTAAATTACTTAGTTGAGCTCCACACGTACACTGAACACATTCGAGATAACAGTTTACATTTCACAAACTACGTGTAGTTGAGTTATCCACATAACTCAGACGTTTATTATATTATTAATTACGACGTTGGCCAGTGTACAGCCACATTTTATTAGCTCTGCTTACCAACCTTGTGGCAAGGAAGTTTAAATCGGGTTCAATGTTAAACTTATTTACTTTTTTAATCTTTCAATCAATTTTAATGACAATTGGCGCAGACTTAAAGCATTCTGTAATGATTGTAATAAGATTGCTACGTGAAAAGCTTTATTTTAAAATTCTTAATATCAAAAATCTATAATTTATGTTTCATGACACAATGTAAAAAATGGTTTTAATAAATACCTCATCGTAGTGTGTTAAAAAAAATTGCCCAGAACACGTATTTTTTTAAAGAGTCGTCTTGAAAGTTAATACAGTGAGAATTAATTAACACTTAACATAGAACCCTTGTTTAAAAACAGTGTCATGCAAGCTATATGTGTCGTCTAGTAAGTTCACCTTTTAAAATAGCAACTTTTGGAGAAATGACACAGAAAATATTACATTCAGTGCTGTGCAATTATTTCAGTAAACTAAAATTGCTGATTCAAAGCTAAAGAATATTTTATACACATGTAGAGATGGTAGTTCATCGCGGGAAAACACGACTGTTTGCTGGGTTTCAACGCATGTTCATCTTACCAGAAGATTACGGGCATCCCTTGTACGTAGAGCTGTTTCCCCTATTTGGCTGAGCCAATAAGAATCCCGCTATTTAATATTTGATGCATGTTATTGGTCTGCAGACAGCTGCGTTGTGTCAGACGTAGGCTACATCACCCAGTCAAATGTGTTGCAATTAATTACAGTGTTTTCAAGGGTATGTTGGCACAAATCATTTTCGCGAAATACCACCATATCTATACATATGTAACAGTTGGGACATAGTCCAATTGCATGGTATTATGGGCACAATGTTCTGTGCCACTTGTCATGTGCATTTACAAAAGGTTGCACTTATCGTGCCACCTATAGGAAGACAAGAGCTCTTAAGGGGCCTCCCTAGGCCGATGAATGGCTCAGCGGGGATGCGAGAGTCTGTAGCGGACCCAAGTTGTAGGGAGGGCTGGAAGCAACAGAGTCACATGCTTACTACACGAGGATAGCCGAATGGCCACACCGAACTTGTACGAAGGAGTAAATATCGACCGTTTTTTGTCTGGTCCTCTGTACACAGATTCACGCATACGTGGCTGCATTTCTATACGTAAACATTTCAGTTTTCAGTGATAAGTGTAGTATTTTTAAATCGACTTCCTACATCTTTCTGAAAAGTAAGGTCTGTGTCATCGCAATGTGTAACTACATAATGCTTTTCATCAAGACTTTAGTAAGAATCTCCTTTTATTTTAAATGCAACTTATGAAAGGTAAGAAAGCCAGTACTTAAATGAGTGATGCCGAGATATTTTTCTTTGTTTCCGAGAAAAAAAATCACCTATTAATGGGTTGGGGGGGGGGGGTAGCCAAAAATGGTTAAATGTTTTAATAATTTTTATATTTGTGTGCGATTGGTTTGTTTTGTAGACATACGTTGTGACTTTTTTACTACAATGAACATTTTTTAGCATTTATGTTTTTTGTATAATTGCATGTCAAAGTCGAATTTTGCAGAATAAACGGTTTTATACTTTCACACCAAAAAACAGCGTCACGAGCAACTACAAGACATGTATAGAACAGCATTTCATTGTTTTTGCATTTTTAAACATTTTCAGACAATTAGCCATTTTTTTATTTCAAATTTAGTAGTTTAAAAATATATAATTTCTGAAATACAAACAAACTCTCAGCAAATTACAATTGCATCAATTTTAACGAAATGGTCCAGTGAGTAGTTATATCGCATTTGTTGCACTTTGGTACATGTTTGCATTGCATCACTGTCTTGTGTTATGCATGCTCTTTTAGTTTTAAGATTACATACTTTCGTAAATATATGAAATTGCTGTATGCATTCGTCTGTTTTAATGTTGACTACTGATCTGTATTTAGTCTCTCATTGTTGCTAAGCACTTAGGTTAGAAACAAATTTATCTAGTTCGATGTTTGACCATATAATAATGTATTGTTTCGTTATTAAGTAAAAAATAATTAACTTATCTTAAATTATCTTCTACAAATCATACATACTAGCATTGTTTCCTTATGAAGTAAAGTAAAACCATTATTCCAAACTTACTTTTTGCTAAATATCGGCCATAGCCTACACATAATAATGTTTAGTCAGTGGTGTAGTCGCGGGGAGGGGGTTAACTAGACACTTCCTTTTTTTTTCTTGACATAAATGATTTTATCTTTAAAAATATGTATTTTTATGCCAGAGATATATTCAATGTTAAGATACAAAAAACTGTTTAAAAAACACAATTTTGCACCTAGAAATCAAAATTTTCCCGGGGGAGGACCCCCAGACCCCCCGCTTTATTAAGAGGTATCGGTGTTCCTACACCAGTTGCTTCCCCTCCTCTAAAACTCACGCCTCGCCACTGCTCCCTAAATAGGCTGTGTTTGTGTGTGTGAGGCAGGAGCGGTAAGGTTGCCGTTGAACGACGTATGTAATGTATTATCGCCTCTCCGTGCAAGCTACTCAGCTGGCGTGCAGTGCTTTACTATTGTCCTTTTTCTTATGGGACTTTAAGCCGGGACCGCATTATTTTATTTGTGGCTAGCGTAGTTCAAAGTCTAACGCTTGTTGGTATAGTTGTGTTTTTCGAATCCTGTTGTTATTTTTCCAGATACGGCAGTCTGTAAAACCCAATTTTCTGGCCATTTTGAGGGACCCGAACATTATGTTTTAAATAAACGTGCTGAATTTTAAAACTATTGTTACAAGTTGCGGGCTAGGTACGTTTGGGGATGGAGGTCTTTGATAAAATGAAGAAAATAGAGCTAACCTAGTTTATGTACAACTGTATATACAAAAAAAACATATGTCTATAATGATTTACCACAATAAATGTCAAACAGAACAAATAACTACTATTTACATAAAGGAAAAAAAATACATCTACATAAGTTCTCTGTATACAGAAAGGTTACTAGTCACTCACAGTGGTGGACCCAATGAAATAATACCGAAGAATCTTTCTGGCCTAGAAACACCTTTTTCCTACTGCTTGATGCGGTCCCACTCGCTGGACACCTTTGAATAGTCGTCGCAATCCAATACTGGTCACTATCACTTGAGATCACACCAGGCACCTGCCAGCAAAAACTCTCCCTCTCCTGCTGCAGCTTTCCCATATATACCCACCCCTACTTCTCGAATTATCTCGGCAGGTCTCTGTTCTCCAACTTCCTGGAAAGGTGCCGCTTCAACGTCAAGCACCACCCCGAGAGACAAAGAGGGAACAGGAACATTCCAGATCACGATATTTTCCCTCGGTTACCCGATACTGGGTGCCGGTGGTTATCATGGAGTAATACAATCCATGCAGCACCCGAGGAGGTCTTTTAGCGCTGCCGCCACTGTATTGTATTTCGCCGCCCTGCCCGACAGCCACGGCGACGAGGAGTGGGTGGGAAGAGGGTGTCCTAGCTCCGCCACCACAGTATCGTACTACACTGCCCAGCCAGACAGTCGCGTCTCGTAACACTATAGTGACATAGTGTGAAGTGTGTGTTATTTTCGTAGTTGTGCAAATATAATGCGCGTTTAGTAGTTACGGCAAAAAAAAATAGTCGCATCTCGCTGCAACGCATTTCGAGTGCAGGTAGGGAGGCCCCTTAATTTCAAATGTATTTCGTCCGCTGCCAGGAAGGAGGCGGGGAAACAACTTGCTGCCGTCGGATCGCGAATGCCTGCCTGCCTTTCAGAAGCAGTCGACTCCGCTGGGTAGCGGGCTACCTTAGAAGTGGTTCGTCGTTGGGAAGCGAATGTTTTCTGGGCGGGCAGTAAACGCCCAGCTAAGAATGCGGACTCTTGAATCGGGCCGCACCATCCACATTCTTTAAGGGTGTTCAAGTGGGGAAAAAACATAATTTTATATTTGTATGAAATAGTGTTAGTTTTGTACACATTACTTGAGAGTACACATACTTCTAACGGAAAAAAATTAGCTCATCTAGTTTTCCCGTAATGTCACTTGAAAGTCAAAATTTGCATATTTTTACTTCATACAAAACTTGAAAACCAGTTAACATAATGAAATGGAAAAAATCACGTCAAAACTACGTGTTACTGTCTATGGCTTGTAGCATATAGAACCCGTTACAAAAAATGTTTATGTTAAATAAAAAATTTCAAAATTTGAAAATTTTTTGGTACTTTTAGAAATTTATTTTATACACAAAAATATTTTATAATGGGTTTGTATATGCTTCAAGCCGTAGACGGTGACGTGTAGTTTTGATGAGATTTTTTCCATTTCATTATATTTACTGGTTTTCAAGTTTTGTATGAAGTAAAAATATGCAAATTTTGACTTTGAAGTGACATTACGGGATAACTGGCCGAGCTAATTTTTTTTCGTTAGACGTTAATGTACTCTTAGGTAATGCCTACAAAACTAACACTACTTCATACAAATATAAAATTATGATTTTTCCCCACTTGAACGCCCTTAACCTTCCGATCGCGCCGGCAATCTGAGCAGTTGGTGCAGTAGCCCCCCCCCCCCCCTCCTATACAGCCGCTTCTTACCATCACCCTCAAGAAGCCTGATTGCGTGAGTTCAATCGGATACTGGGAAAAGAGATGGGTAGAGGTTTAATATCGAACTGCACTTCGATTGCTACGACCGTGCCCGAACATCGCACTTTTTTTATATTTCGTCCATTGAATTCGGGACTCTTGAAACATCGCGGTAACTTTTTTACAAAGGACTTGAGGAGTTGATCGCCTCGCTGTTGGGGCACCTTTTAAGGGGATCAGTACCCGCCATCTTGGAATAGTGACCCTCCTGCTTTTATGTGGCGTGTGCATTTTCTATTGTGTTTTTATAATTCGACCAGGTATATGACATAGCTCCGTACATTGTATACAGTTAGTATTGCTGGATATCCCGCAGAAAAAAATCGGCTTCGTTCCTCCGGAAAGTTACTAGTCAAAAATTAAGGAAGGTAGTGAATATGTAACAATGTGATAATACTGAAGAAAATAATATCTGTGCCTTGTCAGGCGTAAAATGTAGATATGGATGGTATGGAATGAAGCCCTACAATGGGCAAGCGCCGGAACGTCTGGAAGAGACACGTTACAATTACTACAACAAATAAGTTATACGTGCTGCAAGCTATCAAGCAACTGTATTGTACTTGTATTTCAGGGGTGTTCATATATACAATCAAGTTGGTGGCTGTGTGTCAGAGTGAGAGTTGGTGTGCCGTACGAAGAAATTAAATAACAAAAATGGTAATCATTGGGAGGATTGATCGTTATCAGCTTGTATCAATGACTTGTTATAAACAAGGAATACAGAGATTGTTTCGTGTTTTTCACGTTACAACATAGCTTATCGTTTAATTCACTTTTAAGAATACATACGGCGTGGTTTTTGTTACTTGTGTGGCCACTGTAGTCGCTCCCGTATCTAAATAACTTTTTTATCAGCTGTTTTCCGTTACGTAATAATGAGAATTTAGAGGTCGCAACAATTTCAGAAAATCGAAAATTTGATATATATTTTATCTATGCCCTGTCGTGCCAAAATTAACTATAAATCCACTGAAACTGAAGTTGTGTTATGTGTTATTAGGTAGGGTTAGACTGGGTTGGTTTAGTTTGGGTTAGCGTGTGTTACGTAAGTGTGTGTTAGAGTAGGTATAATTTAAGTATGTTAGGTTAGGGTCATTTAGTTCGAGAGAACTTACTTTAAGTAGTTTTACTTGGAGTAGGTTAGGTAGGGATAGGTTAGGTTTGGGTAAGTCAGATTTTGTAGATTGTGTTGGGGTAGGTTAGGTTAGAGCTAGAGTAGTTTAGGGTAGATAATGGGCATGATTGGTTTGGGTTAGGCTAGTAAATTCGGTTAGATAGCTTAAATTAGGTAGATGTATGTTAGTTTAGAGTTGGATAAATTCGGTAGATTCGGTCAAGTTAGGTTTAGGTAGACGTAAATTCAGGTGGCTAAGAGAAGGCGTGTGTGCTTATATATAAACTAAGTAGATTTTTATGCAAAAGCTGTTGGTTAAAGCTGCTTCCAGAATCGTAAAAAAAAAAAAAAAGTCACTTGCTCATGAGGCAAGATTAGTGTTGCCGATCTCATGTAAACATGACCACAACACCAGCTGATCGTGACTCGCTGGGCTATTCGGAAAACTGTGAACAAGTAAGCATGTTCAGTATAAAAACTGTCTAACTTATAATCTGATAGTTACAGGTTTTGGTCCGAAATAGATATAATTGAAAACGACTGATCACTGGCGAATATAATAAAATATTTCCCTAACCTTGCTTCCGCCAGGGCTCTCAGGCTGGTTGGCAGAGCCATTAACGGGTGCTATGTGCGCAGCTTTATGTGTCAGACTGTGGCTGTGTCATCTTTATGGACCGCGATGGTCACGGCTCATCTTCTCAGACATCCTAGCTTTCAAGGTGGTTTCATTCACCTTCGCAGTCAAGGACTGGGCTAAATGGGAGACGAAATTGTTTGTCGCAAAGCGTTGTAAGACATTGTACGACAACGTGCACAATGTGTCAACGTAGCACTGTAATATGTCACTATGTCACCTCTTGCGCTCCACAGACATCTTTGTCTTACTTCAACAGTTCTGACATATTGTTATAGGTGCAGGTTAAACTCATAAGTAGGCGAAATATGATTGCACTTTTACTCGACGTAACGTACAGTCGGCCAATCATCAAATGTTGCCTCTCTACAGGCCATAATTCTGTCTAAATCCGACTTCGGGTATATTCGGCAGCAGCAAGCTTCGCTCATCGAAATCGGAACAAGTTCTAACGATGCTCACGAGCCATGCGACGTCCGCGGGTTCAAATCTTAGTCCAGAAATTATATATATATATATATATATATATATATATATATATATATATATATATATATATATATATATATCGTATGCCATTGCAGGTAATATCATTAATCACATATATTAAAAAATAAACATTACATACTTTAAATTATGTAAAATAAATACACATATGTCACACTAATCATGCCACGTTCTTGTCAACAGACGTGTCAAAAATGTATTTAGAGTTCACGTCCGTACTACAAATACTTAACACATTAAGATACGCCTAAAAATAGAGATTGCATCTTCCAACGGAAGTAAATGAATATAAATTATCATTAATTAAATTAACTAGAAGCAAAATTTCTAATGTGTATGCTCATTTTACGCCTCTAGTTGCACATTTAGTGCAGTATTTTGTTTTACTTAGGGACTCTGCAAAAATAAATATTTTATTGTTTGCACGGGAACAGTTTTTCCACTTGCACAAACGTTAGACAATTCAATAATGTCGCTTGAAAAATTTATAGTCATTGTTATTATTAGCAGTAGTAGATTTTTGCAGCTGAATATTTAATAAACCTGGTTTCAATATCAACGTGTATAGATCAGAAATCCTCATTTAATCGTGAAGTAAATATTTACTCCAATGCTTAAAAATATTAATTACAATCATCTCGTGATGAAAACAAAATTTTTCCTGAAAGGAAGATGTTTTCACTTTAGCTTGTCTAGTAGCGGGTCCATTCACCGCTTGTCTCGATGACACACGCTATTCGTCTCGGTACAGAATCAATGAGACGACGAAAGTAATCTTCGTTCGTAGCAAGTTTCTCCCAAGCGTCAAGCATCACCTCCCAAAGTGAATCTTGCGACTTTGGAGGGGGATGTGGCCAATGAAGTATCATTATGTGTTTCATTTCTGCCAACATATTTTCTTTGAGGTTCAGGTCTGGTGATCGAGGTGGCCATGTAAGACAGTTTATGTCCGCATGTATCGAAAACCATTCCTGAACTCTATGGCTTGTGTGTACCGGTGATAAATCATGCTGGAATTGGATAACCCCTTCTGGATACTATATTCGGACACTGCTTGGTACTTGGTGTGATGACACCCAACCCCAACATGACACAGAAACTCGTCCAGTGCGGCGACAATGGGAAATATAATTTGGATCATGCCGCATTTCTTGAGGTCTGTAAACTAATACCGGGCCATTATTAGCATACTTTCGAAGGAGAAAAGTAATTTCAATTCCCCGACCAGGATTTGAACCTGTGCTTTCCGCACGATTCGTGTGAAAGCCACAGAAGTATTGCGATTTCTCTAAGCGAGCTTCCCACAGCCGAAGGTACCCAAAAGTATTTAGAATTCTAACATGACGTGATGCGACATTTTACGACTGGCTCAGTATTGGGCCAGTCATAAAATATCACACGTCTACGGGTCACAATTCTAAGTCCACTCGGGGTATCTTCGGGAAACGAGAAGTTGTTAATATAAATTGCAACAATTAAATGAATTCTCAAAGAATCACTGGCAGCAGGTTCAAATCTACGTCGAGTAAACCAATTTTTTGTACTAAAATGTATTGCTGTTAATCTTTTAACAAGCTCAAGTTATTTTGAAACCCAGCAGACAGTCAAGTTTCCGCGATAAACCATCATTATTCATTAGAGGTGATGGTTTATCGCGAGAACACTTGACTGCTTGCTGGGTTTCAACGTACGTCAGTCAATCAAAAGCTCACTTGATTTTCCCTGTACATGGAGCTGTTACCCTATTTGACTAAACGAATAAGAATCCCGCTATTGTAATATTTAATGTCTGTTATTGGTTTGCAGATAGCTACGTAGTGTCAGACGTACATCATCTTTTCTTTTTGAGACCCGGAAATTTCACGAATTAATTTGAGAATATGCTAGACTTCAAAATCGTTTATACGTATTTCAATTTTGTGATTGAATCACTGCTACAGAAACTCTTGCTTGGTGACTCAGAACCAACAGCTAACCTGCGTGAAAACACTCAAATGACTCCCACGCTATCTTGCCCGATGTACACCTGACCACTAATTGGAGCAACAGCCAATGAACAGGTAGACGAAGACAGAGTATCCACAGGACTGTGGAGTCCAGCAGGCAGGTCGTTGAACCCGCAAAATTTCCGGTTCTCTAATGATGGTTTATCGCGGGAAAACTTGACTGTTTGTTGGGTTTCAACATACGTTCAGCTCATAAAAAGATTACTGGTTTTCGCTTGTTCGTAGAGCTGTAGCCCTTAGCCAATAAGAATCCCGATATTGTTAAATGTGATGGCTATTATTGGTCTGCAGACAGCTACGTTGTGTCAGACGTATATCACCAAATCATACATGTCTCAAGAAACTACAGTGTTTTCAAGGGTATATTGAAGCCTAGCAAACATTCAACTTTTTCCGCGATTCATCAGTGTCCCTAATTATAATGTAGAGGCACGAAAGTTCCAATGATTCCTTCCGGGGTGAGTTAGATTTTGAGCTTATGTGTATGTAAGATACTTCCGTGATTGGGTTATTTTATTAAGGTCGTCCTTGAGGATTCTGAACCAATAGCAGACGTACGTGAAAATACTTGGCAGACTCCCGCAATACCTTATTAAAGACCTGCGGATGTCGCTTTATTGTCGGACAGCAGGGTAGACTCCAAAATACTGTGTGTTCTCATCTGCCTGCTGGTGTTGGCCGGCAGTATGTGTGACACGCTTTCAATGACCTTTTCAACCAATGATATAAGTTCTATTGTAAAATACCCACTATTCTGTAATGTTGGCACACAAAGGTACGAAGTCTGGAGATGTGTTCAGGTGAGTAAAGGCCAGTGAATTCCAGCCTGTCACCTAATAGTAGCTCGAAATATTGCTTCCACCGACCAGCAGGCTGGACTCCACACTCGCATCATCAGTTACTTGTTCATTGGCTGCTGCTCCAGTGAATGGCCAGTTGTAATTCTCTACCGCTGTTTCATAGTCTTCAGTGAAGAGTTCCTGTTACAGTGACTCATTCGCGAAAGAAAGTTAACGTACATGGGAGTTTGTAACCTATCGTCTTCTCAAATGAACTCCCGAAATGTCCAGTTCTCTATACATATATCTTTAACTATAGATTACGCCGAAATAAAAAGTGAACGTTTGAGACCAGTGCAAGTAAATATAACTGTCTTTCACAGTAAGCTTTGACAAGTGTTGTATATAGCTCTGGGACGAACGAGCCTCCCTCTCCAAGCCCCCCACCCCCCAACCGTCATTGATTGGTGTTGGAAACGTTCATCACGTCGTGTTTCGTGTTTCTTTAGGCAATTTTTTTTATTTTATTTTTGTGGCTTAGTGAGTTGTCCTTTTCCGTGCTCCCCCAAAATTTTTCAGCTACTTGTGGGCAGTAATTCAGAATATTTTGTTACATTTGGGGGCCGGAAAATTTCGCGAATTCAATGACCTGCATTTTAGAATCAACTATGCTACTCATACTCAAGCCCCGACCATTTGTCAACTAGCTGCTACACACTGGAACAGCGGACTATAAAGGGATAGACGGAGCTTGAATATGCATACTGCAGTGGATTCTAGCCTGCTGATTATTGAATCTGTGAAATTGTTCTGGCCCTAGTTATATGTAATACGATACAAAACTAATTTCACTGTACAAATTGTGAAAACGGACATCGTAGGTTCATTTTAGAACTAAAAACGTCTTGCATTGTGACACATAATTCAAGATATTAAAACGTAATGCCCATAAGTAGAGGCACGATTATTTCGCGTATTGATTCTTGGTCAGGTTGAACGCCAATAACATACACTTCACAGTTAATACTGTGATGGGGCGATAGTAGTTTTTTTAAACACATTTGACGACTACAAACCAGTAAAAAATCAGAAAATAACTCGAGGTGAAATCGCGTGGTACCTGCTTATACGATTACAAGCCAATGCATATTCGACTGTGGCCAGGGGACTATGAAGTCTAGGCTGCTACCAGAGAAACACGCGAAATACTGATGCCTCTATCCGTAAGTAGTGCCAGGAACTTTTCGCGGAAAGGATTTTGCCCCAGGTAGTTTCATTGCCTTAGCTGCCGATCTGCAGTTCTGCTTTATACAGGGTGGCCAAGAATAAGTGTTACAAATTGATAGGGATGGTAGATGTGCATGTTTGGAACATATTTGATTAAGGAACCCATGTCCGGAAATGCATCCTTATACCTGCAATGGTGCACCAAAGTAACAGGGGTAGGCAGGCAACCTGGCGACAAGCCAGTGAAAACATCTGTTGTGTTGTGTTATGTACTACCCG
>PNEQ01006407.1:0-31588 GCA_003012365.1 Medauroidea extradentata
ATCGTTGAAACATATTCCAAAGTCTGTGTAAATATATGTTGAAAGAGTTAAACCGTTTAGAATGCTGCGTAAGAAGGCGGCAACCAGTGAAATCGAACGTAGCTCCGTCGCTAGCGCGCCGCGAGCAGAATTCAAGCCGGTTGCGGGTGGGTAGGCAGCCCACTTGCCAGTTCTGTGTTGAATCTAAACACACTGTACACAACTGCACAAACGTTTTGCCACAGAATTCTGCAAAGAAATTTCAATCGACGTTTATAAACAGAATTAAGTAAGGTATTGAGTAGAGAAACGGATAGTGTGTAGCTAACGAGCTTAAGTTATGCCAAACAGAGCATAGCTAGAGATAACGGTATATCGCAAAAATGTTTTGTGACAACACTCTTGAAAACACTGTAGTTTTTGGAACACATATGATACGATGATAAACTTCTGACTCAATGTAAGTTAGATGTCTGCAGACCAACAACAAGGCATCAAATATTACAATAGCGAAATTCTTATGGACTCAGTCATATAGGGCATAGCCCCAGTACAAGCTAAAGCCAGTAATCTTCTGGTAAGCTGAACGTGGGTTGAACTCTGCCAAACAGTCAAGTTTTCCCGCGATAAACCATCATTCCTAAATATATAGCTAATAGAATGCTCGCTATCCACACGCGCTGGTTCGCTACACGTCGAGGTTTACACCAAGGCATTCACTTTCCTGTACAAAATTTTATTTGTTTTATCGGACTTTATGTCTAGTCGACAGCGAGGTTCCCCGGCTATACACGACTTTAAACAAGGTCAGGAAATGGGAGATGAATTGACCCATGATAATGAACAATCCTCGAATATGATGCCAGGAGTGATATCGCGAAACCATGGAAAACTGAAATTACGACGGCCGGAGTCAGGAATCGAACCCGAATACGAATCGAACACGTATCCAGTACGTGACATTTCTCGGTTTCTTGTACAAGATGGTCGGGTAAGTGGACTTCACGTCTCGTCAACAACGTGGTCGTTAGAGACGGTCACACACAACTGGGTACAATGCCAGGAACTGGGAGAGAGGTCAGCCATGGCCTTTGTTAAGAAACCATCCCAGCATTTGCCTGGAGCGATTTCGGGAAACTATGGAAAACCGAAATCAGACTAACTGGAGCCAGGGATCGAACCAGGTTCATTTTCTTGTACAAGAAATATACACGTTTCCACAGGGTAAACGCTCTAAATCAGAATAAATGAATATTCGTAGATTGACCAGTGGCTTTCACAGAGTACGGATGGAGCAGTTTCAACAACTGTATAAGTGAAACGACAGAAAAAAAAAAGAAAAAAAAAAGGAATATTTCCTGGTTCGCTTCCATAATGTTGATGCTATACGCCGAAAATAGTGAATATTCACAACTTGCCGGTGTATTTGTACATGTTATATTAGTTGAAGCTGATCCATCCGGAATATGTGAAAAATCACTAACAAATCTGAAATATTCACTAATTATGACATTGAGTGTAACATCCATTGTCTCTCCTTCATCCTCCTGTTCCCCGAAATTATTATTATTTGCTCGACTCTGATTAGATTCATCTGCTTCCATTATTTTTTATGGGCTGTGACTATGTATTTAGGTTCGATGAACCACGTGAGTCAGCTGCAAAGCGTACGGGCTGACAAGCCAGGTCATCATCGTGTCGCGATGCGTCGTTGTCGAAGACCGCACATTCATCGTCGCGGTCTCTCCTGCCCTTATGCTTCGTCGCCCGGGTAAGAATAATAACTCTTCAGCGAGCAGCTGTCGCGCACACGTTTCGCGGGAAAAACTAGTCGCCGAGGTGTTTTTGTCCAAAAGCACGAGAATTATCGTGATCATACGAGAATTCTCGTGCGCGTGCAAAAATTCTCGTACGCATGCGATAATTTTGGACGCACTACGGAGCACGATAAAACGCCCGTGGAGTGAGGTGGTATGTTGATCAATCTTGAGGACCGCCTGCTCGAGCCGCTGAGTGGTGTGCATAGCTTCATCCGAAGCAAGTTATTCGAATACTACTCAACAACACACATATATCTCAAGCCTATTTTAAACCAACGATGGCATTGCTAATATCATGGGTTTTCAACAACGTTATAAACAATGTTGTCAAAATGCTTGAAAATGGTTGACATGTTATGAACTCTGTTGTCAACATTCTGTTATTAACTTTGTTAGTATTTATAAAAAAAAATAATATTTGTTACAAACATTTTTTGAAAACATTTACTAGCGACAACAGTTATGCATTTTATAAACATGTTAATAATTTGGTCGCCAACACTGCTGATAAGATTACTTTCCCGGCCCATTCTAGGGCCTTCTAGATCAAAGGATGCTGGTAACAAATTTTACTAGCATTGTTATCAGCAATTTCGTAGGAAATTTTGTTATCAACACCGCTGTTAACTTCCGCTCATCATTATTACAACTTTGTTAGTAACATTGGTATTTTCAGCAATGTTATCAACACATTCGCTATCAACATATAAACTATCAACTATAAAATAGTATACTATAACTTAGAATTTATTGATAATGTTTTGTAACTATCATTTTGTAATTAACATTGTTACTGTTATTTTTTCGATGTAAACTGGGCTTCAAATATTACGTCACAAAACTATACTCACCTTTTAGTGTCTCATAGAGGCGAGAAGACTGCGCGTATGTTCATAGAATTGCGCCTAAAGTCTATGGTGAGACGTGATACGCTTACTGTGCCGTCTTTAGCTATTTAGCTCTCTGCGCTTCTTGGGCTCAAAACACACAAAATTCTCCCACCAAGGCAGCCACCTTAAGGGTGTTTAAATATAATTAAATGATACTTTTATATTTACATGAAATAGTGTTACTTGTGTAGACGATACTTATTAGTACAGTTTCCTCTTACACAACAATTTTAACTCGCTTAGTTTTCTCATAACTGTGGGCCAAAAATCAATGTTTGCATGTTACGCTGTCATGAAAATAATGAAAACCAATCGACTCAAGTAAATAAAATAATTCGCGATTAACTAACATTCCATGAGCTACATAATAAAACATGTAACACACAACGTATATTTTGAATTTTTTTTTAATCGCTAAATTTCAGAAAAGAAGTAGAAAATTCAGAAATGTTTTAAAATACATAAAATTAGTTCACTAGAATTTTTTTTTTTTAATGTTTTGTTACATATCCAATGACAAATAATTTCATTGTGAATTATTTCACTTGAGTAAGTCAGTTGGTTTTCGCTATTTGCAAGGCAGTGTATAATGCAAATTTTGTCTTTGATACACCAGTATGAGAAAACTATGAGAGCTAAAATTGTTTCGTAAGCGAAAACTGTACTGACAAGTATCGTCTATACAAAACTAACATGGTTTCGTAAAAATATAAAATTATGATTTTATCGCACTTGAGCACCCTTAAGGTGGCTTCCTTGATGGACTGTGTTTGTGCGTGTGAGGCGAAAAATCGATGGAGCGCTAAGGGTGCCACTGACCGGCGGACGAAATGCACTATCACCTTTACGCACGATATATTCTTCTAACATGCAGTGCTCTACTGTTATTCCTTTAACTATATGGCTTCAATCTGTGACCATTCAATTTTATTTGTGGTAAGTGTTTTGTAACGTCGAACACATTTTCCTATTTTTGTGATTTACATATTAGGCAAGTATTTTTACAGGTACGGTAATTTGAAAAGAAAATTATTTTTAGTCATTTTCTGGGGCTCAAAATTTATTACGTCTTTTGAATTTTTAACTTATAGAAATATAGTTTTTAAGCGTGTTTAGATATTTATGTAGACATATAAATGTAATAGACTACACGTTTAGTAATTTTGTTTTAAAAAAAGGCATTATTGCAAATTCCGGCAACGTATTTCTACAGCTTTTACGATAATTTTTTTTTTTATATTCTAAATGAGAGCAGGTATCAAAAACTGTTGCACAGGTTTGTTAAAAACGTTACATAATGTTTTCAAGACTTACGCACAATGGTTTCAACTAATTTTACAAGCAAGGAAATTTTAATTAAAGAACTAATTATTCTTATTCAAATCAATGTAATATTTTGTCTTTAAAAAATTGGACTACATATAGTAAAAATAACATTTTTAACAAAACTGTGAAACAGTTTTTCAATATCTGTTCACATTTAGGAATATAAAATAACTATCTTGGAAGCAGTAAATATGATTGATCATGGCTGTAAGGTAGGGCAACAAAACCCATATTAGGAATTCCCGTTTTTTTTTTCGCTTAAGTTGATTTAAATATCTTGTTTAATACCACATATTATTTGTGGAAATTCACCTGACTTATTTCGAAAGGTGTACACGTGTAGAAAATAGCGACAATTATGTATTGCAAATGGAAGTCTAGAGGGGATGTATCCACCCTTGAAAATTTTATTAATCGAATTTTCTCAAGATATCGAAAAGAGAAAGGTGTTGGGTAAAATTATAATTATTTAAACATTGTTTACAACTATCAAGATTGAAAGCACAGAACAAACAAGGGTATCAGAAGCGAACTACATAGACTTTTCGCGAACTCGGCCGGCTGCTTGTTGAGAAGAATTTTGGACATTATTGTTTAACACGCAACAGACACGAATTGGAACATTTTCAAAGAGTTTACAGTCAGTTTCTCAGAATATATTGCAAAGTTCGTAACATCTACTGCATTTTCAATAGTTTGAATAAAAAGTATAACATTTCTAATACAAGGCTAGGCTCTTGGTGGAGGGGGGAATATCCCCAGTCCCCCCTCCCTTTTGTAACCGCCACTGCCTACATCGTCTCAGGAACGGGAGAATACATATTATATATATGGTTTTAATATCGTCAGATGCGAAAATACATAAATACAATTCGAAAATTCATCAAATCAAAAACTCTTGAACACTATACAGGATGTTTGGTAATTGTAGGTACAAACGAAATATGTATGTCGAGGACGATGAAATAAGCAAATAATGCCAGTAAACATAGTTCCGGAAAACGACGGTTATACCGTTACGATGTATGGAAACGTGCAAACATGGCAATTTTGCAACACTGATTTTTGTATGTAGGGATATTTAAAAGTTTTGGAGTATGCCAGCCCTGTTAGTGTCCAGGAACTACAGGAACGCATTGTGAATGGTGCCACTGCATTCGGAACACACCTGGAATTTTTGTCGCAATGTCTTCGTCCGCATGTGCAGCATTTTGACGTTTTGATCCTCGAGAACACTGGCATTATATAGCGTTCATGTCGTAACATGTTATGTGTCATATTGGGAAAACCGTTGGTTTCCGGAACTATGGTTAAGGTCGTTCGGAATAAAGTGAGCACTCAAGATTTAACCTGTGAAAAAAATCACCAGCTGTTACTGCACATAATTCAACATCGTTAATAGTTACTTTACAACTTGTAGGGTTGGCAGTGATTTTCAGAATGTAGTTCCGTGTATTTTTTCTATATAAATACAACCGTACAGAAATAAAATCAACTGAAATTGACGTATTTGTATTTTATATCATTAAAACACTTTTTTTATCGAACTATATAGGTTCGTACTGACTGCACAATTTATCTTACACGCGCAATTATCAAGTGACGTGTCCGGAGAGAGTAGTCATTTCCCGGTGTTCGCTGTTACGCGCGGAAAGCTACAAATTGGCTGAAAATAGAACTTCAGCAGGGCTTTTGTGAGTGCTCACTTTATTCCGAATAGCCTATAGCATTATTTGCTTGTTTCCTCGTCCTCGACACACCCCTTTCGTTTGTACCTATAATTACCAAACATTCTGTATATCCTTACGGCCATAACATTGTTAACACCTGTTAAATTAGTACAGTATCCCACCACCAGATGTCAACCACTTTGCGTAAATCCGCGAACGGTAAAAATTTTTTTGTTAGGCCCTTTTTTAAGTTTCAAGGTTCGAAAAATGTCAGCTTAAAACGTTCAGAAAGTAACCCGAGTAGAGTTCTCAAACATCTGAAAAGTAGCTGTACCCTAAATTGTTTGCAGGTTTTCAAACATAACCTGGTGATCGGACAAACGGGTCACGTGGCGGGCTCTTATACATGTACGATAATTTCGCTGTCACGTACGATAATTGTTGCTCTTTCTAACGAGGAAATAATCAGGGGCTGCTGTGAGTGACGACGGCCTCTGGGACACGCCAAAATGTCGCCCGCATTTTTTTTTTTTTTTTTTTTTTTTTTTTTTTTTTTTTTTTTTTTTTTTTTTTTTTTTTTTTTTTTTTTTTTTTTTTTTTTTTTTTTTTTTTTTTTTTTAATGTACGCGGTACGGTGACTGGTGACGGCTTGTTATGATGCCGTCACCGGCACGACGGCCATTTATGGCGTCGAGGAGAGGCCGGATATCCTCTGTATCTCCACTCTCGCTCGGCAAAGTCTCGTGACTCGCCGATAACTAGATCATGCGGCCAGTAAAAAAAAACGTAGTCTTGTAAAGTGATTTGTCTGCTTGCAGCGTGTTTGATAAGAGGTCTCGGAACGCTCTCGCCTCGTCGCTTCTAATCGTAGTTCGCGCAATATTGACTCTCTCAACATAAAATAAGAGCATCGCCTACCACGCGCTTCAAATGCGTTGCAGCGTGTTGGTAAAGGCCTATACTCAATTGAATACTTTAGCATTGGACTTTACGTTTCCATGACTTTATGTATTTATTCAATAGACAATACAAATGTAAAGTTAAAGTAACGACAGTTGAAAAATTATTGGAAATCCGTTTTTTGAAACGGAAATATTGTGAAATAAATCGTTATATATTTACGGTAAAATCATATCACGTAGATATTAAAAAAATAAACCCAGTTATTAATATTTCTTTCATTTATTATAATATTTTTTTCAGAGCAAATGCATCGCCATCTATTGACGCAACTTATAGTTCATTTACGAATATATTTACAACGCTAATTACAATGATTTTCGAGTACATTTAAGGAAAACCTGTTACTATATCACGAAATTCCAGTACTGGAGAGCAAAACACTACTCATAAATAAACATTTTTCGTTCTAGCATACATAATCAGCTGGTTCTTTGCGAACGGCCATCTTGACTTTGACTTTAGGTTTCAGTTTATCGGAAACGTCAAGTCAAGGCTGCTTGACTTTAGTTTTGGCGATGCCATTATGTACGACTCCGTAAGAAGCCATGCATCGAAAGCTATCGTAAAGTAAAATGTTAAAGTCAAATTCTAAAGTTCTCAATTGTGTATAGGGCTTAAATACTTGTATATAACTACTCCATCGTGCCAACGTACGAACAGAAAACACACTTCGGACAAGGTCTGAATGTTACTGTTAAGACACAATACTCATAAAAACACTGTTTATATGTCCTCCAACAAAGCTAAAAACTGTTTTTTAGACCGCCGTACTTCGAAATGTAATAGCCAGATGTAAATGAAACGCGCGCTTAACTTTGCTACAGACTTTCCACCAGTCAAATTGTATGGACACCCCTTAGAGTCCCATAGTAAAAATGGAAAGCGGGAATCTTATGCGCTAGTTCAGTGCTTGGGCTCGTTGCTACGATGTAGCATTTGATGCACGCTTCAAGGTCGCCCTTATATCTCCGTCGCTCTGAGCCTCTAACGCGCAGGTATTATTGCGGCGTCCTTCAGAGTGCCTGGTAGATAAATAAACGCTGGAAACGTCAATTGATTCCTACGCTTTTATCGAAGTCAGTATTGATTAAATACTCGATGACAATCTTAAATAATGGTATTTGCCAACTTTATGAGTTAATATTTATCCAAAAGTACTAATTCGTTACGCGTGATTTTTTACGTCGCAGTTAAATGCACGAGGTTCCGGCGTCAGAGATTGTGCCTCAGAAGTTCGCAACACTGGAAACAACTTTGTTTAAAACGTTGGCTAAAACTATTGTCTAACTTTTGCAAATTGGCTTCAAGAAACCTACAGTTATAGATTGATGCTTTTAGCGTTGAATTAGTCCTCTTAAGTTCTTATATATATATATGTGTGTATATATATATATATATATATGTGTGTGTGTGTGTGTGTGTGTGTGTGTGTCTTTAATATTTCCAATATGAAAGCTACCGTGAAACTAAAACACAATGTAAACGTCTCACCACTCTGAAAACTATCACCCATGGCTTCTATAGAATACAGTTTTTGGTTATTTTTAATGTTGGGAGTGCTCTGTTTATTGTGAAAAGCCTATACATGCGTATATATACATACAAACACATTAATAGCGGACTCAATGAAAATAGGAAAATAGAAGGATTATGCGTGCTTAAGGAGTGGTGTTAGATTTTTCTTGTTTTGTATTTTTGTTTTCGAACCATTACATTTATTAAAGTTGTATTATCAAAACTTTCTCTTCGTCAAGACAGGATATATTCTTGATAAACTGCTTGACATAAATAATAATGGAATCTTTCATTAATTTTTCATGCAGTATCATTGCATGGGAATTATAGGTTAATTTTCAAGAATTATTACAAGTACAATATAAGATGAACATTGACACTATTGTTATCTCCAAATGTCATGACAAACAGCTTCTATGCCTCGACGTTTCCACATTTACCAAAAATATTTTAAAACAGAAGTTATTGCAGAATATTCATAAATAAAATTTAGCGTCTTGCTCTCCACAGGGTTCTCTCTGCGCTTGATATGTGTTACAGTGCACGTGATAATTCAAATTTGTATGTAGGGGTCGCGGTAGCCGAATGGTCAGACAATTCGCCTCCCACCTAGGCAACCCAGGTTCGATCCCCGGTGAGGTCGGTCCCCGGGTTTTCACATGTGGGAATCGTGCTGGACGATGCCGTTGGTCGGCGGGTTTTCTCGGGGATCTCCCGTTTCCCCCGCCCGTCATTCCGGCGTTGCTGCATACTCACAGCATGTCACCCCTCACCAGCGCTGAAGACCTCGATCACTCAGATTTGTACGTCTACGATAAGAAAACATACCTCAAACTGGGGTGCGTGTACGTTTAAAAATCCAGCACGTTTATTAGAGTCATGATTATAGGCGAATTTCCTCCCATTCAGGGGGATTGATCCCTCGCAGATCGGTGTTACGGTCTTTCTTATAAATCAGGGAATAGACACATTGTTTTACTTTTTTCACGCTGACAAGGCATTGTTTATTGTTTCATTCACTTTTTGGAATCCATATGGCATTGTTTCTGTTAATGTTGCGGCCTCTGTAGTCGCTCCGTTAATAAAGCAATTTTTCCTTTTCAGCTGTTTCTCGTTGCAAAATAATGAATATATCATGGTTCCAGCAATTACAGAAAATCAATTAAGTTTGTATATATGCTTTGTCGTGACAAAATTTTTGATTCATCGACTGGAACAGAAGAAAAAACAGATAAATCCAAGGTGGTAGGGATCAATACCCCTTAAGGGCATTTGTTCTTGGAAAACCGAAAAACTGTTAAACTGTCCATGGAGCCCGGTAGTGTGTACGCTTTGGTAATCTGTTTGAAGTTACATGTCCTGATAAAAAAAATTAGTAGTTGTAACTGCGTCCAAGTGACATTTGTGAGGATTTTTGAAGTTGACGCACACTTTTAGAACGTTCTCTAAAGAGCACGTGTTATGTCATACCACGAAGGAGAGAGAGAAAGTAAAAACTTAGGGGCACGGTGTACCACAATTTTCATCACCATGATTTTATTTTCATATTTGCACCAGTTATTTTTTCTTGTTTTAGACACAAAAATGTGACTAAATTCTTCTCTTATAAAAAAGTTTTATCTCTCATAGTTGTTTGCGTAATGGCTCGTTAAAGACAAAATTTGCATGTTTTTGTTTTAAGGACGAAACTAAAACCAACTCACTTACGAAACTGAAAACAATTCACAGAATGCAGCTATTTAGACCACAAAACAATTTTTTTTGTATTTTTAAAAAACATTATTGAATTTTTTCTAATTGTTATTATAAATTTAAGTATTTCTATTTATATACATACATTTTTTTATTCTTTGATTTTATGTACGTGACACTGTAGCCTGTGACGTCTTTATCCACTGTGAATTTTTTTTTCAATTTGGTATGTCAGTTGGTTTTAGTGTAACCATTAAAACGAAAACATGCAAATTTTGACTTTAACAATCCTTTACGCGAAAACTATGAGAGATAAAATAATTGCATAAGAGCCAAATTTAGTCACATTTTGTGTGTAAGAAAAGAAAAAATATCTGGTGCAAATTAAAAAATAAAAACATGGTGATGAAATTGCTGTATACCACGCCCTTAACAATTTGAGGCACTAATATTACTGATTTCACACATCAGTAGTCAGGGGTGGATCCAGCTCTACATTTAAAAAAATGTAGTATTCAAGGTGGCAATAAGCGCTGTTTGAAAAATTTGTAATGTTTTAAGGATAAACTATCCATAAAATGTAAATTAAGGGGGCGGGGGCTGGCCACCCTGGATCCGCCCCTGTCAGTATTTTCCCAGAGTCAATCTATGTTTTGTAAAGAAATTTTTCATTTTTGGTATAAATAATTATTTTTCGATTTCCATCGGAAATTTCTATTCAAATTTGGTTCCGAATTTCTTAAGGCATTACGCCTTATTTACCGTGGGAAATAACCTCACACGTTTTACAATTCGTTTTGTAGTTGTAAATATTCTTAAAAGAGCTCTAAAATTTAAAAAAAATTAAATTTTAAAAGATTTAAACACACACTATGCAACTTGAAATGTGTTGAATTAAATTAACACCGAATAATAACTTTTACACTGTAATATAATGTTTGCACCAATATCCTTGAGGGAAATGTTGTACAACCGTCTATTGTATTTTTACAGCTATAGGTAGTTTAGGATAAAGTGAGTACTTTTGAAATCCTAGTTACTTTTTCCCTTTTAGGTTACTTATACACACAAACAAAGCAGCAACCTAAGAAAAAAATCGAAGTGTACTGATTGTATCGTACTCAAAAGATACCGTCTGAGGTGATAATAAATAGTTTTTTATAGTTTATCATAGTCATTGTAAACAAGATAGTTTCCAAAATGCTCACTTTATTGAGAACAACCTATACAAGGTTTTCAGAAGGCGTATAGATTTGACATTCATGCTACAATTATTAGTCCACTATGTGTGATTTGGGATAAAGTGAGCACTAAAAATAGCCCTGCTGAATATCTATTTTCAACTAATTCGTATCTTTCCGCGCGTAACGGCACATGGCGGGAAATGTCTAACCTCGGGACACGTCACCTGATGTTTGCGCGTGTGAAATATATTGTGCAGTTGGTAGGAACCTACATAGATTGATAAAAAAATGTTTATTAATTACATAAAATTAAATTATGTCAATTTCGGTTGATTTTGGTTTCAGAATGATTGTATATAAATAGAAAAATATAAGGAACTACATTCAGCAATCCACTGCCAACCATACAAGGAAAAAGGTAACTCCAGTTAATGTGGAATTATATGTAGTGACGGATAGTGATATTTTTAAACGATTTAATCTTTAGTGCTCACTATCTTGAACGACCCATAAGTAGTGACCCCTATTATTCGCGAAAAGAATTTTGCCTCACTTTGTTTCGGTGGCTTGCGTGCACAGTTGCAGTTCTGCTTTGTGGTCGGTGATTGGGTATTATAACTCTCGCCAGCCTTGGGATTCTACCGGTAAATCACAGACGAGTGGTGGTTGCAGGAACGTTATTGTAATTAGCTCAGTTGAATGAGATACGGCGCTTCACACAGGCACTCTGTCAATAACCATGAAGCAGACCTGCAGATGTGCACGTAAGGCTCTAAAACAAACGGGAAAAATTCTTTTCGCGAAAAACAAGGGTCCTTACCCATAAGCCTTCAGGAAAACTTGTAGCGAGAAAAAAATTTTAAAGATGACTGCGGTATATTCCCCTTAAAGCAATGATACTAAATAGGGCCGCGTATGACAATGGCAATTGGAACGCGACCTCAATCAGGCCCATCTGCATGCTCGAGTCACTACCGATGTAAGACACTCTCGTCACGTGGTCGGCACAGCACAAATCACTGTCGCGCCAACACACGGCTACAGTTTTTTTACCCTTCATGAAGATGCGTTGTCCGCGCATCGTCGGATGGCTGATTCATTGCCCAACAATTCCCCGCCGCGTGCGACATCGAGGGTGTCATCTCAAGCTCAGCGCGCGTATCAACATGGGCATTATCTCCGCCCCCCGACGTCACTGCGGCGCGAAGGCGTGGCAGTGTTGCCACGTGGTGCAGATGAAACCAGTTGCACATCCCAAGAAGAGGGCGATGATGCCATTCACATAGACACATATTTCCTCAATTGTTTAGCACTGTGCGTGTTGCAATGTAACGACCCAGAATAAAATGTTACATTTACTGTAAACAGGATAGAGCCAATACTTTGCACCACAAAAAAAAAAAAAAAAAATTCGTTTGTGGGACTTTACGTGAAGGAAAAATTGGTGTTGGTTGGGTGTTTATAAAAACTAATTTGATATTCTGAGGCACGATTATTTCGCGTATTATTCTAGGTCAAGTTGAACGTCAACAACGTATACTTCACTGTCATCACTGTGATCAGACAACAGTAGTTTTGACACACATTTGACGACTGAAAGCCAGTAAGGAATAAGGAAATAAATCGCTGTGACCTCACTTGGTACCCTCTTGTACGCTAAGTAGCCAATGAATATTCGACTGTGGTCGGTGCGTGTATAAGACTGAGAAGTCTAAGCTGCTACCTGATGAATACGGGAAATAATCGTACCTCTATTGATCACTAATCTTTACCAATCAGCAACGGGAAAAAATTTCGTTGGTGCAAAGTTACACATGGCGTGGTAAAGTATACCAAGTGTACAGCGCATTATATTCCGTGCCATGATTGTAGCAAAAGCAACATTTTTTAGCCGCAAGACCAGTAGGGCCTATAACAATTCAAAGAAGTTGAGATTCTGTATCTCACTGCAATAACACCCTATCCAACAACTTAGGCCTATTGCTACTGCGACCCACACACAGTAGATTTGAGTGGGTGTATGAAACAGAATGGGCACTATCACCACTGTATCTTAGATATGTTGGAATATGGGTTACAGGCTTAGTTTAATGTTGCACTGGTAGCTATACGCTGTTTCATATAAGTTGGATAAATCTGACAGCAACATATGGGCAGTAATTTTCAGTATTTTGTGTTTATTGCACAATGCAAGACATTTTTAGCTCTAAAATAAACCTGAGATACCCATTTCAACATTTGTACCGCAAAGTTTGCCTTGTGTAGCGACACAAATAACAAAATATTATAAATTTTTGTCCGTAAGTTACTGTCAGATTTATCCAAACTTATATGAAATGGAGTATAGCATGAGAAGAGTAAGATAGTTGCTTCTGGTCTACTGAGTTTGTTACAGTCTATTTCCTCCGAAAATAAGCACTAACAGTGGATACTTGTTACCTTTACTAGTTCAGAATCTGCCAATACATTTAAAAGGTAGGCTCTCAAAAGTTGCAACAAGGTAAACATATTTCAAAATTATTCAAGGCTGAACTTTCGTGAACATGGAAACAAAAATAAAATTTGTTACTAATGAATCTTTAACATTTAAATTTATAACGCTTTGCTGCATACTAAAATACAGGTGGTGGTTTCTGATCTCTGGAAATAATCAGGCCAACGATTATTCACCTAATCAGGCCAAGTTCCATTTTGAAAACTCGTTTCAAATTTGCTACCATTCCTTATTTTTCAATAGAGTACCATTCTAGCCATACAGTAAACATCTAAACAACTGCCGCAATACATCCTAACATCAGCTATTCGGTCGCAATCAACTTAAATCTATAATACATACGTAGATATTTAAAAATCACAAACAATTTTACGTCCGTAGAAACACGCAATAACTCCAGCCACAAGAAATGAAAAAGAAATTTAATTCATTACATCACACAGCTTTTATCTTCTCGCTTACTTTGAAATATGCACCCTGCCTGAAACAGTTAATAGAAACGTCAGCTTTGTGTTGAGAAAGAGGTAGATCGGGTATTTTTCTGGCAACATTCAGTGAATTCATGTACGTGCCGCTGGAAGAAACCGTGGCCAAAGGCGCAGCAAAGATTGTGTCCTCAAAAATATGTATACAACTAAGGACAGGAAGATTCCGCGATAAGATATTTGCATCACTTTTTTTTTTTCAGTGCCTTATGTACACACCTGCATTCTAAATCTGAATTAGTGAATATTTACTGATTTATGCTGATGGATAGAGCAGTTCCAACAATTTGAATAAGTGATAACGGTCACTATATAATTAGTGAATATTCGCCGATTTCCTTTAAGAGTGCCAACATCTCACACGTGAATCAGTGAGTATTCAATGTTTTCTCTAGTTGTTTTCTAAAAACAGATTTCACTTATTGAATCAGTGAAAAATGACTGGAAAATCTGTGGACATTCACTGATTAACTTGTGGAATGTTCGCACTCTTTATCGGAATCAGTGAATAGTCACCTATTTCACAGTGGTTTCTCACTGATTCAATTTGTTGAAACTCCATCCATTGGTGTGAATAATTTAAGATTCACTAATTCAGATTTAGAGTGTGCAGCTGTGCTTCTTGGGCAGTCACTGAATGTTTTTAACTCTCAGCGTCTAGGGACTACACCCGTAAATCACAGACGTGTGGTTTCGCAGTTAACTTAGTTCTCACTGGCACAGTCAAATGAAAGGCGACTCTGCACAAACAAACACAGACAACAACCACGAAACAGGGCTGAAGGCGTGCACGTTAGACAATAAAACAAACTGGGGCAAAAATATTTTCGCGAAAACTTCCGGTCCCTACTTGTAAGATACTGGATGTCCTTAAGGGCGCCGTCTACTACAATCGTAAGGCGCGCAGACCTTCAACAATCCTGATTTCATTCGAAAACCATTCAACATGTTGTCACGCGGTTAGGCTACGAAAAGCACTTAAGGATCTTAGTACAGGTATATAATATAGTGACCGAATCGGGACTTTTGACGCTGATTTTTATGTAGGAGTAATCATTTTCACGATATTCTGAATATTATAGACCTGTAGAGCGACTCTTTGCCTTTCGTCGCGTAAGATAAAATTATAGTGTTTTCGCTGAAAGTCCCATAGTAAAAACGGTTCAGCGGGAAGCTTGCACGCTAGTTCAGCGCTTGGCTCGTTGAGGCGACGCGGCATTTGATGCGCGCTTCAAGGTCGACCTTACTGCTCCGTCGCTTTTGAGCCTCTCACGCGCGGGTAGGCGGCGCCCTTAAATGTACACGTTTGGGAAATACCAAAAAATCATCTTTGTACTTCTAAGAGTACTTTGTGAAATATTTCTGTTTGTCAAACCTTTCGCTCGTCTTCCCGGCGGAGTCGGCCCCCGGATTTTCGCATATGAGAATCGTGCCGGACAATGACGCTGGTCGGCGGGTTTTCTCGGGGATCTCCCTTTTCCCCCGCCCTTTCATTCCGGCACTGCTCCACACTCACTGCTTCGTGGTCAGTGATCGGTAGGGACCGGTGATTTTCGCGAAAAGAATTTTGCAACATCTTGTTTACATGTCTTACGTGCACACCTGCAGCTCTGCTTTGTAGTGGATGATTGGATGTTTATAACTCTCAGCGTCTTGTGGTTCTACCTGCTAATAACAGACGTGTGGTGTCGTAGCAACCTTTCTCTGATTGGCACAGTCAAATAAGTGACGCCTCTGAATAAAGACATGCTGCCAATAACTACCAAGCAGAGCTACAGATGTATACGTAAGGCTTTGAGACAAACTGATGGAAAAATCTATTCGCGAAAAGCACCTGTCCCTACTGATCGGATATTTTAAATGCCGCGAGTCTTGGAATTCTATCGGCAAATCACAGACGTGTGTTGCTGCAGAAACGTTATTGTAATTGGCTCAGTCAAATGAGATGCGGCTCTTCACATAGACACGCTGCCGATAAACATGAATCATAACTGCAGAGGTGTACGTAAGTCACTGAAACAAAGTGGGGCGAAATTCTTTTCGCGAAAATAAGGTTTCTCTACTTATGGGATCTTTCATGTTCTGTTGTTTTGGTTTATGGGTGTGTTGACTACAGCCAACTCGGCTTGTTTTCTCTTTTTTCGTATTTCGTTGTTTGTTTTTCATAACTGGATTCAGTTTCTTGGACGTACTCCATTGCAAATTGAATGACTGTCAAAGAAAACTAAACAAATAAAAGAAAACCATAAAATAAGCAGAGTATGCTTTAGTCAGCAAGATACATACACAACATGAAATTCCAAGATGGAATCGGGTCAAATAAAAACAAGGAACAAACAGATAATAAATGAAAAAAAAATAAAACCAAATAACATGCGACACAACGATGAGACGAAACAAAAAACACGGTCGATATCAGACACGAACAGAAAAATAACAAAAAGACACAACAAACAGACGATACAAAACGTATCAGATATCAGACATACACAGAAAAGACAAATGACACAATGAAGAGATGAAACAAAACACAGTAGTTTTCCAGACATACAGTGTTACGACGTTTCGGGAACTGGAATCTGTTCCCGTCATCAGGTAGTCACACAGGGAATACGGGTGCGACTGATCATAGTCTCTTTCTAAGATTTCTGGGACGACATAATATTGCAATGGCATACGTCCACAATAATACAGTTTGTCACTAAAATTTTAGTCTCGAGTTCAGCCCAAGATTCGCGTAGCGTAGTTATTATACGGCCGTTTCTAGACATCTTGTACATACATATATTTTACTTGTCGAGATTGGACCATATTGACGTGCAATGTCAGAGATGTTGGTAGGCATGGCAACGCTGGTCATCCTAGTTTCTCGGCGAGCTCCCAGAGAATCGTCTCTGACCTAGTAGGTTCAAGTGGCTCTCTCTCTCTCTCTCTCTCTCTCTCTCTCTCTCTCCCTCTGAGTGCTATGCTAAATTTAACTGCCTGGTGTCTGGCGAGGCAATCCTACAATATGTTTGATTGACCGCTGACTAGCTGTCTACTGACTTAACCGATGCATTCCCATCCGTGACGTTGTCATCCTTGAAATCACGTACTTATGTCTGACATGAGATCACCAGTTTTTCTTATATCGTAATTGGGGATGACTTTGGACTCGTGAAGTGATTGACATTTCAGAAAAATTAGGTAAGGTAAAGTTATTGAGCTTTACGTCGTCGATAGCGAGGACATTATAGACGGTGAGACACAACCAACGACAGGAACTGGGAGAGGAGTCAGCCATGGCCTTTGTTAAGGAACCATCCAAGCATTTTCCTGGAGAGATTTAGGGAAACCATGGAAAACCGAAATCAGTATGGCCGGAGCCGATGATCGAACCCGGAATATTATTTTTCTGTTTGTGTCTGGAAAATGATTATGTTTTGTTTCGTCTCACCGTTGTGTCGTATTTTTATGGTTCATGTATTTTATCTGTTTGTTCTGTTTCCAAAGCAGGCCTCAAACCTGGGTCTCTTATTTTTCTTATTTGGCTGTCCTTGTTTTATTTGACCCGACTCAGTTTATGGTGTTTGATGTTTAGAGATTATGGTTTAAACTTGACTGTTTGCTGGATTTCAACACACGTTCAACTTACCAGAAGATAACTGGCTTTAGCTTGTACTTGGAGCTGTTATCCTATTTGACTGAGCCAATAAGAATCCCGCAATTGAATAGTCCAGTTACAAAGCTCGTCTTGTCCATTACCAAGGAAAAATGAGTTCTGGGCAGTTTTTCGTAGCTATTAAACGTGCCCTGACGTTGACGTGATGGTAAGTTTCCAAAACTCACCTTATTCGATAACACAGCCGCATTATACGCGTTGTTATGGTAACAAACAACATTTTTCAGTTACCAATATGGATGATGGGCTCCTCCTTCTTCCGTCTCAAGGCCTCATACCCCTCGCCATAAGACATGCATCATGCTCCATCCTTGTGTATCCCTAATCTCTGGTTGAACCAGTTTACGATCAAAATTTTTTTCAACGCTGTCTTAGGTTTGTGGATGGAAGTTGTTCGCCTCAGATGTAAAGCCGCCACACGTAATGACTTTAGCGAGAATCGTACCTCACTTTTCAGAAACCGTACAAGACGTGTCGATGTGACATTACTTTCCCGCCGTGTGTTTGGCAGAGCTCCACGTATGTAAATGTCCACCGCTGGTTCGTGGAACAGTAACTCTCGCGATGGTAAACCCAGTCAACTGTATACCGGCTGCAAGTAGCTGGCGAAGCGTGATAAGGTAACTACAGGTTCCAGCTTCCAGGCCAAGCTTACAAATTGGTCCAGAAGAAACTCCAACCAGCAGCCTGTTTCCGTGGTGTGACACATGGAAGATTTGTAACCACCATAATTCGTTTAAGACTGAACCACGGTCGTATCAAACACCAACTTAAAAACTGAACATCACAGACTCTCATATGTGGTTACTCGGAACAGGGCATTAATCTAACCTGAGGCATGCAGGGAACAAGATGTACAAACAACTAATGATTTGAGGCAATTTTCCACCATCCTTAGTTCCCTTAAGTTGAAGGTCTATGAAAAGTTGTTTTTATTATTTTATTATTGTAACTTTTTACACTCAATCCTGTCACTATAGCTCGTCTCTCTTCTACTGTGCCTGCTCTGATATTAACACCCATTCCCATCTGATGTATTTATTACATTTTCCACAATCATCTCAAACCGAAAATTTGTCTATTTCTCTACAATGGACCACACAAAATGGATGCTAGGCGTAATCTCTTTGTACGTACCGTCATGTCGGTTAACCTTCCAGAAATAAATACCTTTATCAAACGATATGCATCAGTGTATATGCATTTTTACGTACAGCCCAGCTATATTTGGATAAGATTAGTCTGTTGACTCAACTTCGTCATCTTTTCCTTTGAGTTGCTCATACCCATCTCCCCAGTATATATCATCTCCAGATTCGCTTATGGCTGTGATGGCAACGTAGGTCAGTTAATAACGTGTGGAATGAAGTGAATCTCAAGTCTTTCGTGGACCTCACTAGAGCGAGATGGTTCAGAAGTAAAATACCCACCCAGTCAGTTGGACCTGGCGCATAAGCTGCGCTGTAGCGTGGTATAAAAGTGGTTTTATTTTCATGTATAACTATTAAACGTGTTTCCAGTGCGTTTATCTACGAAAAGAAGACGCAGTTCAAACTATGTCTTTATCGTTTTAAAATACCATCCGCTTGTTTAAAACATGATATCCAGCCTCCCAAAAGTGGTAAGAATGGTTTTTTGACATTGCTGTGCCTGGAAAAATACCAGCTGTAATCGTAAAACATAATTATAGAGACCTGCGTTGGACTTGAACACATAGGTACGTACTTGACACAATAAAAACAATAGGGTCACCGCTTTAAGTCCTATTGAAAAACACTTTTTACGAAACCATTTCACGCTAACTTAGTTCTCCGCCCTTAAGTCCATGATCCATAATTTCTACTGTTTTTACGATAGTTATTTTTTAAATCCTAATAAAAAATTATTTGTATTGAAAAAAATGCTGAAACTGAAAATATTAAAAATTTACTAATTCATGCACATGACTGTGTGTCTCCGATCAACATGGTTCAGTACACGTTTGCAGAATACACGGACATGTTGGTGTACGGCGCAGCGGAAGGGAATGGATGAGCAGCTCGTCGGTTGTATCGAGAGCGATATCCACAACGCACGACTCCGACGCGTATGTCTACCCTTTTTGCCGGAAGTATGCGACGGCTCCGAGAACGAGGCACCTTCGCCGTCGAGTGAGAGTGAGAGAGATTTTGGCCAGCGCTCAACATCGAGGTCTTCAGCGCTGGCGAGAGGAGACATGATGTTAGTATGAAGCAGCGCCGGAATTAAAGGGCGGGGGAAACGGGAGATCCCCGAGGAAACCCGCCGACCAGCGGCATCGTCCGGCACGATTCCCACATGCGAAAATCCGGGGATCGACCCGGCCGGGAATCGAAACCCGGATCGCCTTGGTGGGAGGCGAATGGTCTAACCATTCGGCCACCGCGGCCCCTTCACTGTCGAGAGGAGGGCCTGGGGTGCTCCAAAGAGACGCCCCCCCCCCTTCTCTAATTATAAGAGGCTGTACTGCACTACGATGAGCAGGACCCGTCAACAAGTACGCGAACTATTGAGCGTGCGGTGTATGTTTCTAACAGCGTAGTGTGGGAGGTTCTGCACGAGCAACAACTACATTCTTCCACCCCTAAGGTTACATGCGTTGCAGCCAGCCGTTTTTGTACCACGTGGTTTCTGCACCCTGTATACAAATGTAACGCACCTTTTATAGTTTCGTCAAAAAGTAATAATAATCGCGACTCCCTGCATTACATTTCAAGCTCAGTTAGGGAGACTCCCTAAAACACTAAGAAGCAGTAATACGCCACGAAAATTTTGAATAACCGTTAAAACGCATTTGCTTTAGGGATCGCACGATTACTTAGTGAATCAGCTGCAAAGTGTCTGCACTCTAATCCAGTTCAGCATACGGCAATACAAATTGTTACTCCACAGGAATTAAAGAAAAAATTAAGTGCTGTTTATGTTCAGAAGTCCTTCAGATCGACGTCATCTTTGAACACTGAATCAGTTGTGCAAACTTTTATCAATCTGTGAGAATGCATCTGTAGCGGTGTAGATGAATCCTTTGAAAACTCGTCCCCAGTTAAAATCTGAAGCACATAATTGCAGGAAAAGGCCGCGTGAATTTTTCGATGAAGATGATTTTATTTCGTGATTGGGCAATGCTGGATATTTCAGGCCACAAATACGTTCATTTCTGACCGCAAGGGTCCTCGGTTCAAATCAACGTCGTGCTCTTTTTAGATGCACGTTTGTATTTAAATGTAAGCCAATATCCTCTTGTACGGTAAGCATAACGGCATCAATTTCCAGCGTAATAAGCTAAATTAAGTAAATAAACAACATACGAGCGGCGTAGCAACGGCGTGTCCTCTCAAAATTAAAAACAGCCTTGAATAATCGCCTGGCACCTCATGAGCCACAACAGCGTGTGTTGTTTTGTATCATTAACTGCAAAGAGTTCAGCCGGATGACCTTGGGGAAGAGAATTTTGCAGCGTTTTCCTTGTACGTTGCAGGTGATCCAAACTTCCAAGCCGGTGCCCAAAGTCGTTCATGTGCATGTAATACTTATGGCGCCTCCTACTAGCGCTTAAAATCCGTTGCAGTGTGTTCGTAAATAAATTTTTAAGCGAAACTATATCATATGTGCTCATTTTGTTGATGTACGAAAAGAAAATACACTTCAAAAGATGACGGAAAGGTAGTTTGAAAGCATTACTTCAATCTGAAATATTATTTCGAAGCCCCTCAGAATGGTTAAAAACAGCTTTTCCAACCTGTTATATCTGGAAAACTTCTCACGGGATTCTTGTGAAACTACTCTAGGAACATGCAATGGACTTATCTTAATTCTTTCTAATAATAAAAGGACGGCGTCACCACTGAAAGTGTCAGTCAGGCGAGTCACCTACGATACCACTGCACGCCGTTTCCATGTCTAGCGGTAGAGGTGATACCGCACCAGATGAGCCCAGTCAACATCGCCCTGACATCGCCTTCACATTTACATTCCACTTAAGAGTGTTCACGTGGCAAAAACTAATAAAATTTTATTTGTACGACATAGTGTTAGTTTTACAGACGTACTTTTGACTACAGTTTCCACTCCTAGTCTTACTTAGCGATTGAAATAATTTAAACTGAAATTAGATAGTATGGGTCATGTGCTAAAATATTTAAAGGCACACGATGCAATTCCTTTATTATTTAAAACAAAATTCTAAAAATAACGATAATGTTCTTTACATATACAGCCATTTACAAAAAAAAAAAAAAAAAAGGAACTTAGGTGTGTGGTCGTACATCGTTTAGCATGTAGTGCATATTATCTAATTTCAGTATAAATTATGTCATTAGAGTAAGTCAGTTGGTTTTTGTTATTAGCATGTTCCCGTAACTTGCAAATTTTGACTTTGACATGTCGCTATGGGAAGACTATGAGAGCTATAAGTTTGTTTTTCACAAGTGGAAATTGTTGTTACAAATAAGTTCTATAAAACTAACACTATGTCGCACAAATATAAAATTATGCACTTTTACCATGTGAACGCCCTTAAGGAACCATTCCGGAATTCACCCGGATCTACTTCGGGAAACCATGTGAAACCGAAATGAGAAAGGCTGAAGACGGGAATCGCATCCAGATCCTCTCGAATACGAGGCCAACGTGATACCGTTTCACCAGCTCGCCCTGTGATATTTGTTCGTGCCCGTAGCGCTCCTGCACGTCTAGGCCTCAGAAGCTCTGAACCTACCACACAGAGGGCGAGTCTGTACCGGTGTCAAACCTCGCGTTTGACGCGTGGAAACAGCGGGGCGATAAGAGCCAGTGCCCCACGCTTGACGAGGGGCATATCGCCTCTATTCGCATGCGCGCCAAACTATGGGCCTGTAAATTACTTCGGCATAAGTCTTTTTTACCTTCGTTGCGCGGGCGCATCTGGTAAAACTAGGTTGAAGGTGGGGGGTTGTCTATTCAGATCCAACAGTAACTGGAGACTCAAATGTAGAGGCGGTTCGAGATAAAGTGAGCACTGAAAAAAAGCCGTGCCAAATTTCTATTTTCCGTCAAATCGTACCTTTCCGCGCTTAACTAGTTTATCTCGAAGGACCTACAGACGCGTTTTCCTTGCTCCACAGCTGCACTGCGCTGCATCGGTGCAAATACCAAGTACTGATATTTAATCGAGGGTCTTCGACAATTGAAGAACTTTGAGAAGATTTCTCTCTTCTCAATGCCCCAAAACGATTGAAGCCCCTGGTGGATGAAGGAGGCATGTCACATTTATGAACTTCTCAGAAACACGCAATGAAAATTATTTTGGAAGAAAAATTTTCAAGGTGTGTTTTAACTTCACAATACTTGTAATATGTTCGTTGCATATGTAAAGCAAATCATCAAGATTCCTCAAGTTTGATAAGCTTTAAATTGAATTTTTTCTCAGAAGTTTACAAATGTAACATTCATCCAGCAAACCCTTCAATTGTCAAGTGCTTCACAGTGGACTGAATGTGCGATATGGAGTCCTTGACACTCCCTACAGCGCCTGGTCATCCGTAACATATCATAATGACTGGACGGACTTTATGAAGTCTTTTTCCTGTGTAGTCACTATTGACTTGGGAATTTACCGTGACAGTATATTAAAGGGAGGAGGAAAATCGACCGCTGTTAATTTTATTTCATATCGTCGTGACAATGATTCCACTTAAGTCGACCTCTTATTAAACAATAAAGAATGCGTCATTCTGTTAATAAACTGCTTTGAAACTAGATCTTCATCAGTTAAAAAATGTATAAATTTAACAAATGTAAAATCTAGTGAGGTGACACTTCGGCTCAGTTTTGATACACGAACATTAGAAAAAATATCTCGTCGTAGAACTAAACCTGTCTTGTGAAGTCACAAGTGCTCGCCTTGTAAACCTACAGCAATTGTTTACATAGTTCACTTGCAAGTACAGCACTGTAATTTTCAGTAAACACTGAATACCTTAAATAACGTTACATGCTGTTCCTAATAATTCCTGTTTACTAGCTCTTGACCAAGCCTTGAAAGTATCCTCCGAGTGTTCTGAAAAATTCTACCAAGTAATCGGAAACTCTATGCCTAAAGTACTAACAGTATGAACTGGAATTCGCGAATATTGGCTAATTTCCAAAGGTTTTTGCTGAATTATTTTGTCGAAAATGGTATGTCTGTAACCGACGAATAATAAATGTCATACGTGGAGGGCAGTGGTGAATTTAGAAGGGGAAACCATGCCCCCCCCCTTTTTTTATAAGAACAGATTTATTTTATCATTTTTTTATAATTTAATCTTATTTTAACGCTATTCACTTCTTAAGACATAATTTACTTTAAAATTTTCTTATTTATGTAATTAAATTTTTGTGTGGAAACTAATTAAAAAGCACACTCTTGCATCTCTGAAATCAAAATTTTCCAGGGGGAGCACCCCCGGACCCCCCGCTTTTGACTTGGGGTGTAAATATACACATTTTTAAGGCGTAGTCCCCCCTTCCCGCAATGCTGTGGGAACGGGAGATCCCCGAGAAAACCCTCCAGCCTACGATATCTTCCAGCAAAGTTTCCCACATGCGAAAATCCGTGGACTGACCCTTCCGAGTATCGATCCCGGATCGCCTTGATGGTGATAAGGACTCTAGCTTCGCTCTTCAGTTTTGCAGTGGTTTCGTAAATGTTATTTTTTTATCGCGAATTAATACATATATCTAAAATTAATTCTTACAGTTTTTACAGTTATATATCATCGTTTGTATCTTAATTTATCTGTTGCAATACACCGAACGGATTTTTAGATTTTTTCCCCTGACATATTACATATTTTGTTGTCACAATAAGCCAAAATGAAGCAAACTTATTTTTTGCTAGCAAACGGTACATTATTTTCAAAAAACGCTCTGGAAAATTTGTATATCGTATGACTGTACACATCTCAAATTTCTTCAAAGCATTTGGTTAAATAATAATTTAATTATTTGCAATTTTTTTTTAATAAATGGAAGATCATGCCCTTAACCACGGCTCTGATCAGTGAAAAAAAAAAAAAAAAAAAATGGAAATCGGAGCATATTCACTTCTTCTTATTTCGAGTGTAGAATTTTGACAGACTATAACACAAAAGAACTATACACTTGCCGCCTAACAAGTATTAGTGAAAAATTTAATCATTTTTTAATCGTGCCGTTGAACGCTTGAAGAACACCGATGAACGACCACATGTAGCACAGGTTTCAAAAGACGTGGGTTTGCGACATTAACGTCTTAATCATGTGTTACTTCCTACTGGTAGTTATTTATTCTTTATGACTCCGAAGAAGGAAAAAAAAATGTCAATTTCTCTCAACGTTATGAAATTTATTCAGAAATCTTACATATTTGTAAGAATCATTTTAATATACGGGTTTTTTGTTGCTTATATTAAAAACCTTTGGAGGCGAGTTGTAACTTGGGAAACAATACTAAAACGCCAATTTACCTCTGTCCAGAAACGACACCTAAAGATAGAAAACGCCCCCGAAGTTTGAATTTAAAACTAGTTTTTCATTTTATAAACTGGAAATAAAATCACTTTCGATTGTGTGTGTGAAGCAGGAGCGGTAAGGTTGCCGTTGACCGACGTATGTAATACATTATCGCCTCTCCGTGCAAGCTACTCAGCTGACGTGCAGTGCTTTACTGCATTTTACTTCCTATGGGACTTTGAGCGGATACCACATTATTTTTTTGTGGGCAGAATAGTTCAAAGTCTAACGCTTGATTTTATGGTTGTGTTTTTCGAATTAGGTTATTATTTTTCCAAGTGCGGCTGTCTGAAACCCCCATTTTTTTTTTGCCATTTTACGGGGCCCAAAATTGATGATTCTGATAAACGTGCGAATTTTTAAAACTACAACGACATAGTTTGAATGAGATATACAAATATAACGTGCGTTAAATAGTTTCGTCAAAAAAAGAATAGTCGCAACTCGTTGCAACGTGTTTGAAGCACAGGTAAGCAGGGCCCTTAAGGCCTCTCTCTTTAGTTCTGCAGGGATTTCGAATACATACATATATCAAAAATTCATTCTTACAGTTTTAACACTTATATATCATCGTCTGTATCTAAATTCTTCTGTTGCAATACACCAAATGGTTTTTAAATTTTTGCCCCTGAAATATTACATATTTTGTTGTCAAAATAAGGCAAAATGAAGCAAAATATGTTTTTGCTAGTAAACGGTACATTATTTTAAAAAAAAACTTGGCAAAATTGTGTATCGTATGACTGTAAACAGGCTCAAATTTTTTCAAAGCATTTGGTTTACAAATATATACGCGTTAATTGCAATTGTTTGAATCAATAGAAATATCTTGACAGACGACTCTCCTGACGTAGTACACTACGACTCTGCACTAGCCAAGTCTAGTTCGTGCTACATGTATACTCTAAATTAGAATCAGTGGTTATAATCAAAGACAAGTTAATCATTGAAATTCCAGTTGACAATCTGGTACTGACAGAAGAATCAGTATAATTGATGACCTGTAACCCAGCAAGTAAAATTCTCTTAACAAAAAAAAATCGAGAATCACATTTAAGTTACTGGCATTAAGTCACTGAAACGGTCAGTACAGTCTTAACAACTTAATTAGTTTTTTTCACCGAAACTGCTAGAATTTCTCCGAGGTGGTTTATCTCTCGCTGATTTAAATTTAGAGTTAAAATTAATGCCAAACACAGTATATGAGATATACATATTTCTGGAGTCATAAAGAAAAATAATTGCCAACTATAATAGAAAATTCTTCTCTTCAACTTTATTTGCGAGGTTTTCCTTGAGTGCTGAATTTATGGTACTTAATTATATATATATATATATATATATATATATATATATATATATATATATATATATACACTAAGCCCCGACTAACGTTGTTTTGTCACATATATAAATTAAAAATATTTACTAAACAATAGCACTTTGGAGTATAAAAAATATATAAAAACCTATTCGCAGACCTACCGAATGTATATACAAAATTTCATTGAAATATCGGTTAAGCCGTTCCGGAGTAGTATGGAAACAAACACTGTGACACGAGAATTATATATATATATTATACAAACAAACGCATAATAAGCACGCAACGGGAATCCTGAGCTAAATTCTAGATTTAATTGATAGTAGCCAAATGTTGTACGGTGACATTTTCCATGCACAGTGTGGCAACAATCACTGTAGTTAGTCCCCTCTTGCGCTCCATAGATATATTATTATTTTACTACTACTGTTCTGACATGCATATTAAAGTTGCAGGTTAAAATGTCGAGCTGTCTAAACATGATTCTACGTCTACTTGACGTAACATACATAAATATAATACCTGGACTTGGAGTGCAAGAGGGCACTTTCTCCGTGCAGTGTTGCCACGTTGTGCACGTAAAATATTGTCGTACAAAAATTTGCCACTTACTTTTTCGTCTACAATTTAGCTCCGGATTCGCGTGGTGTGCTTTATTATGCGTTTATTTCTGGCCACATCCTCTCTTCTTCTCTCTCTCATTAATACACACATTTGTGTGTGTGTATATACATATATATATGTGTGTGTGTGTGTGTGTGTGTGAGGTAGAGACCACTTACAACCTATATATTCCAATAAATTCCAGTAGAAATTATTCATGTAGCCACCCTCTATCAAAGCGCGTCACAGACTAAAAGTAATCGTTGACGTTTCGTTCAGAACATGCAGCGTGCCATATAATGACAGCTCGCGGCGTTGTAAGAAATGATTCCATGGAATGTTCTCAGCTTGGTCGCTCAGCCAAGTGTCACGCCTTGAGGTGACAGGAAGCGGCCAATTTGCAGGTGTGCAAACATGACATCAATGGGTTACTTCGTATAAACCACACACGGGAAGAAATATTTTGTGACAGTTACAAAATATTTTGATTTCATTAACTATGCCACATAATTATATATATATTATATATATATATATATTTTTAGCTCACCACAAAAGGAATTTGCTGTCACTAAAAGTTGCGGACACAATAAACTGATTCTGTGTTTACTATGAAAAAATTTGTTATGGTCCGCTTATACAATACGAATTTTTCTTGTAGTTCTACACATAAGTGGCTGTACGAATTATGAAAATTTTTGGTGGTTTTTAAAATAATGTAATTTGTAATCTAACGTCAAGGAAACTGAATAACATTGCACGAAATCTGTCGCAAAATTTTTAAGTTAATTGAAGACATTTTGGTCAGCATTTAATATTTAGGTCCTTAGCGTTGTTGAGGGTATAGCATTTGGCTACAGAAAGGATACATTATTTTAATAATTTGAATGATTTTTGTATTTAATTAATATGTTCTTTATTTCTTTATTGCTGATATTAATGACTTAAATTTTATCATCTTTTATTTTAAAGTCTTGCAAGTTAATGAACGCCCTTACCAAGTTAGGTACTTAACATTATTATTTTTTTGTTTAATGTTAGGATTCAGATACAAAATATTAATTTTATTTTTAGTTTATTTTTTTTTTTTTTATTTTCGTTTGTAATAATTCTCCAACCATGATGCCTGTGTTGCCGATGTCGTGAAGCCTTGAGTAATAGCCGCGAACGAGGGGGAGATAAGAAGAGTCTTGGCCGAGCAATGGTGCCAACATGGCGTAATTTTTTATTCCCGTCACGCTAATGCCATCCTATCTGTCGTACATAGTTTTTGGACGGCCAAGTTATGTTTGTAAGCTAGGATGTACGTAGACAGTTGAGGAAAAGTCTACGAGACTGAAATGTAATTAAATTTTTTAGTGAGCAAGATTAGAAGACGGCAGCGCCAGCGGCTTGGTGACACCATTTCCGAGAGGACTGTGATTGGTTTGACGCCGTTCTGTTTTACCACACCAGTGACTTCTAGACTTTGAATTTGTGCGTTTAAAGTCTAGACAATATTTGGATTGAACTGTAAATTAACTTATTTCAGGAGAATCTGTTATTTTCGGATATATTACAACTTAGACCCAGTGGTCTTGTTTTATCTAGAATCTCAAGCCTACCGCTCAGAAAGAGAATGGACATTTTACAACACTTTTTTAAATGTTGTATTGTGTACGAGAGTAGAGACTTACGAAAAATAAATTAAGATTTTCGAACATTTAAATTGGAGAAACTCTCTTAAGGGTGTTCAAGTGCGATCAAATCATAATTTTATATTTGTATTAAATCATGTTAGTTTTGTAGACGATACTTGTGAGTGCAGTTTACTCTTACGAAACAATTTTAGCTCTCATAGTTTTCTCATAACGTGGTGTCAAAGTCAAAATTTGCTTGTTACGCTGCCATGCAAAAAAAAGAAAACAAACTAACCTACTTAAACAAAATAATTCACTGTGAACTTACATTCCATGAGCTATGCAATAAAACATTAAAAAAAAAAAAAACAACGTAGTTTTTTTTAATTTAAAAATAAATCGCAAAATTTTAGAAAAAAAGTTGCAAATTCAGCAATTAATTAAAAATACAAAAACCGTTCGCGAGATTTTTTCAAATGTTTTATTCCTTAGGCCAACATATGTTATTTCACTGTGAATTATTTCGCATACGTAAGTCCATTGGTTTTCATTATTTGCATGGCATCAGAACATGCAAATTTTGACTTTGATGCACCGTTATGAGAAAACTATGAGAGCTAAAATTGTTTTCTAAGAATAGAATGTACTCACTAGTATCATCTACAAAACTAACAATATTTCATAAAAATATAAAATTATGACTTTATCGTTCTATAACACCCTTAAAACTCTGCGTTCAACCCTTATATTTACGTTAATTGTAATCAAATTACACACATTTATTTCTATTGAAATGATTTTAGGACACTCTGAAGTTTTTCAAGTAATATTTTCTTCATTTCTGTCTGAGATACTAAATGTTAAGGATGTGTTAGTACCTACCTTGACTAGATTACATAATAAATATTTTTAAGTTTACGTCCGCATCTTTTTGTGAATTAATATTCTCTTATCATATTAATTACTTGCACTAAATAAATATCTGTTTTGTTTAATCTGTTTACGTTTGATTATGTTTCTTATGAAGTTGAAAGCACTTGCAATTGCTTGGTGGAAACAGACAAGTCTGATAAATATTTCTCCAGGTGATACTATTAAGGGTGTGATTTTAAGGCAGGATTATCACAGAACACAGTACCCAACACATTATAGTATAGTATAAAACAGTATTATACACTAACACAAAACACTACGTAATACAAGGGGTGACATTATGTATGGAGCAGCGCCGGAATGAAGTGGAGATCCCCAAGATAACTCGCCGACCAGCGGCGTCGTCCGCCACGATTCCCACATGCGAAAATCCGGGGACCGACCCCGCCTGGAAACAAACCAGGATCGCCTTGGTGTAAGGTGAGTGCTCTAGGTACTGCGCCAACCGCGACCTTGGACTTTTAATGTGGTTAAATATTAATAAATACGCACGAAAACGAATATGATTATAAATTTAGTGTTCGATGTGAAATAATTTCTACTTCGTCGGCCTTTCACGTTACAAAACATTACTTGTAATATGATCACTAAATAATTACATATAAATGTCCCTTCAAATTATTCGTTGCTAATTGACAAGAAATATATTGGATACATAAACTGGTTGTAAGTACACAGAAAATTATTCTTATTTACACAGTAAAAATAATTTCGTTGCCACAACACAATATTTGCGAAGTTAATTAGCCGAAAATAAATTTTTGTTAAAATGTACAGTAATGGTAACTATATAATATTGTGTAAGTGTTAAGATAATATATTTTGATTTATTTGTGGGGAAGATAGTTGTGGTATTTTAACCACAAACTTATGTTGACAAAATTGTCATCGTTGCCACAAATAAATATTATTTCAAAGAAAACTTTTTTAAGACAAAATGTGACACGGAACACACATACATTTCCCACATTTGTTTTGCAGCAAGGCATGATTTTTTACCGCAAGCTAAATATCTTTGCGGCAAAATTACTTTGCAGTAGATCATACCCAAACTAAACTTGTTGTGGCCTAAGGAAGTGCTTTCTCCTGTGTATGTAGTCAAATCGTTTGTAAATACACTTACGTATTTCTCCGTATTCGTATCTTTTCCAGACAGTTATATAATCTTGTAATATTACGAACAGTTCGGCATACTTTTTTTTTACACGGCGGTTGCGTTGCGAGTTAATGCATATGTTTCTAGCTGGCCTTGGTAGAACTGTAAGGTAGCAATTCCAGTCGGATCCTGGAACTTCGAGGTCTGGTTTGTCCATCATCGTCAGAAGCAGCTGCTAATGATTGCCTACTGGGAACAAAACACCTGGACAATAAACAACATAAGTAAGGAGACAGCTTGCAAGGACCAATTAAAGGGAGGGGGAAGGGGGCGATCGCCCCGCCCCCCCCCCCCCGAGAGGTACAAAAAAAAAATAGGCGGTTCGGGATAAAGTGAGCACTCTAAAAAGCTCTGCTAAAGTTCTGTTTACAGCCAATTCGTATATTTCCGCGTGTAACTGCTAACGACGGGAAATGTCTAACTTCTCTGTACACGTCATTTGATGTTTGCGAGTGTAAGATCACCTGTGCAGCCGGTAGTAACCTATATAGTTTGATAAAAAAAGTTTATTAATTATAATAAATACAATTATGTAGCTTTTGGTTGATTTTGTTGAAGTATTGTTGTATTTTGATACGAAAATATGCGGAACTATATTGCGTTATTTCGCTGCCAACCATACAGCAGCAAGGGCACTAATGTTAATATATTGAATTATATGCAATAACGGCTATTGATAGTTTTCAAAGGTGACATTTTTAGTACTTATTTTATCCCGGACGACCTATACTGTAGCCAGTCGTC